>NW_024121211.1:1203097-1330703 GCF_016745375.1 Pimephales promelas | reverse complement strand
TGCCCTTCTCTGGTCTCACTTCAAGTTTAGACTGTTGACTATAAATGAGAGGCAATGAAATGCACATCATCAGTAAGTTAGTAGTTCAAAAAGTCTTAAGCCATTTTTCACGTTCACTCTGAAGCTTACAGGAATCTGTCAGGAGTGAATAATATCTACACTCCAGTCTGGCCACGGAGAACGTGCTATCCCAGAATGGCTTCATAAAACATCATTGATTTGGCCAACAGTTAATAGTAACTTGCCAATTTGCAAGGCAATTTTTATCCACAGAGATGCTACACTAATTGTACAGAAAGTTCCCCTGGGATAACCTGGCAGTGTTGTAGTACTCGAGACTCGGACTCGTCTCGGACTCGGTCTCGAGACCATATTTTAATGGTCTTGGTCTTGTCATGGACTCGTGTCCATTTGGACTCGGAATTGACTCGTACTCGAACATTTTTTTTTTTAGGACTCGTAATTATTCCCGAGTCCACTCGAGTTCAATTAAAAATATTTTTCAAGATTATTAATGTATGTTAATAAAATATTTCTTTAAATTGATTGACACGCCCAGTGATTGGTGATTTTCTAGATTTTCAACTGCGCATGACAAATTGTAATAAAATTACTTTTAACACCACCCTACTATGTGGCCTTTTTACCCTAAACTGATCATATTTTTTAAACTCTAAGTAAATTCAGTTTAAAAAAAAAAAAGGATTTCTCTAAGTAAATAAAAGTAAATTAGGTAATCAACCCTCACTGGTCTCGGTCTCGACTCAGACTCGACCGTCTCTGGTCTCGGACTCGACTCGGACTCGACTCTCTATGGACTCGGTCTTGACTCGGACTCGACTCTCTCTGGTCTCGGTGTCGACTCGGACTCGAGTGAGGTGGTCTCGACTACAACACTGTAACCTGGTGCAAAGTATTATGCTCAAGAAGACTGTGGTGGCTGAGCAGGACTGTGACCTAACTTCCCAGTTACAAAGGAATTCATATTTAGGCCACAAAAAGTCTCTTCATTATAATTTAGGCTACCACAAGCCAAAATGTGCTACAAACAGACCAAAAAACAACACCAGTACTTTCAACCCCAGAAAAACCAATCCAATACCTTGCGTTGACATGACATGGAATACAAAAATATACTTTGATGAGAGTAGAACTGAAAATACATCTAGCTGGTTGTTATTCTGGAGGAAAAAAAGGGACAGAAAACAAAAGATTGACACTTCAAAGTCAATAGACAGTTAGGGTGAGTGTCTTGTGGCTATGAGTGAGGTTGCATGTTGGGAGGTAAAATGAGGGCCCAGCGAGCTAAGAAATGAACACAGAGGGAAGCTGATGACCTTCAGATGCCGAGGACATAATGACCTTCTTAATGAGCATGCCACCACTGAGAAAATGGCACACGAATCCCAATTTTGCGAACTCACTCCTTTCAAGAAAGCAGTTCTTGCAAACTACACACAAAAAGAATAGGGGTTATGGGGGGGAATCGCTAAACTATGCAGCAAGTCAAAAACATCTGTCAGGAGGTTTAATTGGGTTCATTAGACAACACAGCTAGAGTTACCAATTACAGGCCTACATAATTAATTGCACTTGAAATTAAATATATTTTCTCATCAGCTTTTAATTAAATGTGACCCCTTGTTGTTGATTGAAACCCAGATTCTCAGGGTGAGCTACGGTTTCATGCGTGTTTACCTGAGGTGCACAGGGAGATGAGCTTGATTTTGGAAGAGGGTTAGGATGGGGTGGGGTGTCTGTAATTACACGAAGTGATTAAGACGCATCAGGTCGGTGGGCTTTGCAGAGCTCCTAACAAGGTCAGAGCTTTAACTAGCCCTCCAGCTAACTCAGAAAACAACTTCATTAAGCTCAGTGCTTAGGCCTTTAATGGAAACAATAGTATCTTGTTTTGTTCTAAAATTATAGTGGGCTTGTTCCTATAAGCTCTTGCCTTTTTTAGACAGTCTTTTCAAGGATAGCTCAGATAGCGAGACACATTTTTTCCAATGCATTCTCAACACTGGAGGCATAATGAGGCATCTTTTGTTGCCTACTGTTTGGTGGCCTTTGCGCCTGAAGCACATCTATGATGCTTTATAGGTAGGCAGCATACTACAACCCGATTCCAAAAAAGTTGGGTCACTGTACAAATTGTGAGTAAAAAAAGAATGGAATAATTTAGAAATCTCATAAACTTATATTTTATTCACAATAGAATATAAAAGACATATCAAATGTTGAAAGTGAGACATTTTGAATTGCCATGCCAAATATTGACTCCTTTTGGATTTCATGAGAGCTACAAATTCCAAAAAAGTTGGGACAAGTAGCAATAAGAGGCCAGAAAAGTTAAATGTACATATAAAGAACAGCTGGAGGACCAATTTGCAACTTATTAGGTCAATTGGCAACATGATTGGGTATAAAAAGAGCCTCTCAGAGTGGCAGTGTCTCTCAGAAGTCAAGATGGGCAGAGGATCACCAATTCCCCCAATGCTGAGGCAAAAAATAGTGGAGCAATATCAGAAAGGAGTTTCTCAGAGAAAAATTGCAAAGAGTTTGAAGTTATCATCATCAACAGTGCATAATATCATCCAAAGATTCAGAGAATCTGGAACAATCTCTGTGCATAAGGGTCAAGGCCGGAAAACCATACTGAATTCCCGTGATCTTCGGGCCCTTAGACGGCACTGCATCACACACAGGAATGCTACTGTAATGGAAATCGCAACATGGGCTCAAGAATACTTCCAGAAAACATTGTCAGTGAACACAATCCACCGTGCCATTCACCGTTGCCGGCTAAAGCTCTATAGGTCAAAAAAAGAAGCCATATCTAAACGGGAACCAGAAGCGCAGGCGTTTTCTCTGGGCCAAGGCTCATTTAAAGTGGACTCTAGCAAAGTGGAAAACTGTTCTGTGGTCAGACGAATCAAAATTTGAAGTTCTTTTTGGAAAACTGGGACGCCATGTCATCCGGACTAAAGAGGACAAGGACAACCCAAGTTGTTATCAGCGCTCAGTTCAGAAGCCTGCATCTCTGATGGTATGGGGTTGCATGAGTGCGTGTGGCATGGGCAGCTTACACATCTGGAAAGGCACCATCAATGCTGAAAGGTATATCCAAGTTCTAGAACAACATATGCTCCCATCCAGACATCGTCTCTTTCAGGGAAGACCTTGTATTTTCCAACAAGACAATGCCAAACCACATACTGCATCAATTACAACATCATGGCTGCGTAGAAGAAGGATCCGGGTACTGAAATGGCCAGCCTGCAGTCCAGATCTTTCACCCATAGAAAACAATTTAAACATTTGATATGTCATCTATGTTGTATTCTAAATATAATATTGAAATTTGAAACTTCCACATCATTGCATTCTGGTTTTATTCACAATTTGTACAGTGTCCCAACTTTTATGGAATTGGGTTTGTAGTTTTTGGAACACGGATCTCTTTTAAAACATTGCAAGTTGCCGCACTGTATACTACCTACATGCTATCCTCTAAGGCAGAATCCAAACGATTACTAAAAGTGATTTAGAACATTTTACGTAAAGTAGCTACTAAGGTTAGTCACTCCACACCACATAAATAGTATACATCAAACAAGGCACTACTGTATGATTACCTTACGGTATGCTGGTCATTAGCGTTTTGAAAAAAGCTGAGCAATTGGCATTATCAGCTAACAGAATTTTAATTTAGCTTCCGAATAAATGTAGATAATTACAGGGTAGCAATTAAGTCTTCTTTTTTTTTTAAATAGATAAATGGATGGATGGATGGTTAGAGCTCATTTTATTTCTGTTGCAATGCATATTTATTCTCAGTGCCTAAGCTGTGGAAAGCTGTTTATCTTTAATAATGAAAACACATCTGTGAGATCTCCATTTGTATGCACCTTGTGCAAATGACTTGCACTCAGCCCGCCCCGCCCCCTTTCAACTTCAAAAAGTATTATTTCATTTTGCCGTCTCTGTGTTAGATTACACAGAACAATTTACATTCAAAGCAGACACACATTATGCAAACCCATTTCAGGCTGTCCTCTAAAAGATATTGGGTTATACAAAACATTTTTGTTATTATTGATTTACTTTCGAAGGATTGGACAAACTTTATTTGGAACTGCTTTAGACAAGCTCTTATCTTCTCACATGTATGTCGGATATCCCACTTCTTTCATGGGGTTCAGAATTGTTAGAAGACACCGAGTAACAATCTCCATCACAGTAAAGCTCAGGTATGTTCATAGTCTAATACTGCAGAACTAATATAGCTGCACACACAATGCATCACAGAGACTTACTGATTCTATGTGTTAACCACGCAGGAAATATCTAATCAAACAGTTGCTATGGCTCAATCATTTATCACTTAATCTATTGTCCATTATTGATTTGGTTTACGGGCCAAGCTGAATACAGTTATGGGACATTGAACTTTCCTAACAATGTGAGAGATCAATAATGCTCACTGTAATCTGCTGGAGCCGAGCTTTCAAATGATTGAAAAGTGAATCACATACAACATCTTTATATGCGTCACTACTCTGTCACAAGGCGGAAACAGATCTTATTCAACACAAAAGTCATATCAGTCTCTTTCAGAGAGATTTACTGATTACCATCAGCAGCTTGGATTCAGAGAAGATTCAGATTGCATCAGCCTTTATGACAACAATATAACAAGTACATTTAAAGGGTTAGTTCACCCAAAAATGAAAATTAAGTCATTAATTACTCACCCCCATGCTGTACCAACCCCGTAAGACCTTCGTTCGTCTTCGGAACACAAATGAAGATATTTTTGATTAAATTTGAGAGCTGTATAACTACCACATTGGCTCCTAAGGGACTGCCTCTTGACGGCCCAGAAAGTCAATGAAGAAAATGTTTAAATATCCCAAGTGACTACCGTGGCTCAACTATATGTTTATCAAGCGGCGCGGATACTTTTTGTGCGAAAAAACAAACAAAAATAACGAGTTTATTCGACTATTTCTTTTCTTCCTTGTAGGCCAGAACGAGACTTCCTTAGATTTCCACGACGCATGTGCGAGAATTGCGATCTGAAGTGGTGTAAGCTGGTGTAAGCAGATCGCAATTCTCGCGCATGCGTCGTGGAAATCTAAGGAAGTCTCGTCTCATAAGAGAAGTCAGAAGTCTCATAACAGTTTGCTGACCACTAAGTTGGTTTCCACTTGTCAGGATTTGTCCGATTTGTAATTTTTAAACCATTTTTACCCTTTTCCACCAAAAAAGAACTGGTTCGGAATTGGTGCTGGTTCAACTTGCGAATCCTTTCAGAACCTGTTTGTTTTTCTAACTTCTGACAAAAGATTATCTCTAACTCGTGTATCAAGAAGGCTTTAAAAACAGCTTCTTCACTAGACCCACCATCAATTGACAGTGACGCTAATATATGATTGCGTTCAGTACTTGCACTGCAGTAAATCGCTGAGCCATTTTGCTGATGATACTTCCTACTCTCTTGTTTACTGCCTGCGGTAACTATGAGTGAAACGTCACGTCATAATTGCATGCGTTTAAGGGTTAAAGAATAAAAAAAAGAAACCCATAAGCCATCTTATGTATTGGTCACATCTTTGACGCAGCCTTAAGGGTGGATGAGGACATATAAAGGTGAACTTACCAATAAAGTAGGCCAAGAGGAACACCAGGGTGACGGAGATGAGGATGGCACTGAGGGCGGCACATTTCCAGTTGCAGTGCTTGTAGGGTTTCTTCAAGCTGAAGGCAGGCCGTGAGAAGGTGTTCCGTGGCAGGGGCCGGGGTGGAGGCGAGTATACCGTGCTGGACGTCAAAGGGTAGCCGGGAGAAGTTGTGCAGTACAAGGGCGAGGTCCCGCCAGGCTTGAACAGAAAGTGTCTGCAGAGACGCAAAAATGCTGTTGCTTATGTTCAAAAAAGCATGGGCCGTTGGAGAACACTGTGTGATGAGTGTTTTCTCATCATGTAGAGTGTGTAGGCTTGCTTTCTCGCACTGGTCAGTACTGCTGTCGTCAAGCACTTTTCCAAGCTGTTGCCATAGCCACCTCTAAGTGCTGGCTGGCAGCGAGACGCACTGTGCCCCGCGGGGTGCGTTATATCGAAATTTTGAATCAATATCAAATTTAATTTACAGCCCGAGTGACCACAGTGGACTCTTGTTAATACAAGCCCTCGTAGTGACTTCTAATTCACCTTAAGGGTGCGTGTGCGAAGTTGTACAGGATGTACATTATCAGGACAGTTTATTCACTGTGGCTAGTTCTCTTGAAATGAGATGCCACTGTCGCTCAAAAAAAGCTTAGTTAGTTAGCAGGTGTTGTAATCTACGGTGAAGTCACTGACTGTCAAGCTATACTGACCGGATGAGAGGAAGCTCAGAAACAAACCACATTAGCCTAATGAAAAAAATCTTAAGCCTAGCGCACACTACAAAACAGAAGCTTGTTCAGCTGGCTACCCTTCATGTTTTAAATTTGACTCGTCTGCGATCAGAAGCTATTCCGAGTGTGTGCACAAGTGAGACTACTCTCAACCCTATTTATTTCCTGTCTGGGTTGAAATATGTGCCACCAGAAACAGAAATTCAATCATTCATAATTAAATTTGAATTGGTCAACTTGAACAATTTCATTGAAAAACTGAACATAATTTGAAAATGTATTTTTTAATTTGAATCATTGCACTGAAAAAAATGAATCTGAACTGTATCATTTGAAATGTATTTGTTTGGAACTTAAGTCTAACGAAATTTGATCCTCACTAAAAATTAAACTCTCTATATATCTTCTCACAATTCAGATTCAGTTCTCAAATTCAATTTCAAGTTACTGAGACAGACATCCGGGAAGTTGGAGAATGAAGGAAGAGCAATCGAAGCAGAACGATAGATGGCGTTCAGTTACAAATGAATAGATTCAATTTCAAACAATACAATTCGGATTTAGTTTTTCAATGCAATGATTCAAATTAAGAAATTCAAATATGAATGATTGAAATTCAGTTTCTGGTGGCACATATTTCAGCCCATATCTTTCTTTCACTGTCTTGTCCAATTATAGACTAGCATTATAGGGATAGTTCACACAAAATTCAAAATCTGTCATAATTTACTCTCAAGTTGATGTGCGCCATTGCCTTATACTATGTTACACATGATCCTCAAAATATCTTAATTTTTGGGTGAATTATCCCGTTATGTTTGTACCTTAAATGTCACAAAAAACTGATGCTCTAAAACTATCAGATTCTCTAAGAATAAATTGTGCCCGTTGAAAGTGCTATTAAAAGAAAAGTTCACTCAAAAGTAGCATGTTTCTGTCTTGTAATGTGCACTTGGCCTTATGAACAATTTCTTAGCAAAGAATGCTAATGCATTCAGGGTTAATTAAAACAACGTTGTTAGTTTGGTGTTAAAAAAGAAATGATTAAAAACATGCAATTCATATAGTAAGTGATTAATAATGTTAGATTGAGTTACAAATTGCACTATGTAATGAGAAACAAGTGTGCACAGGTACCACTATGCAGCATGGCAAAGCAGATTCCGGCAGCCGTGGTCAGATCATGCAACATACCCATCAGTGTAAGCGCCGTCGCGGCGAGCTGTGGCCAGTATGTCCATCTCTATAAAGTTGTCCTGTAAAGTCTCTAGGAATGTCTGCTTTGCTATGTTTCTACACACAGGTGGAGAGATGGACAGATGGAACGAGAGTGAGACATGCGTGCAAGAGGGAGACACAGATGTGCAAACTCAAAAATGCGAATTTGTGTAAATGGACAAGAGTGACGAGGCCGGCGAAGACGAACAAACCCCATTTTCCAATGACAGGGTGCTGGTGCCGGATCCAGAGCCCAATTTGGAACCGTTCCACGTTTTTCAACGGCAGGAACATAAAAAAAAACCCCTCTCTAATCTAAACCTACTGAACTCAAACTATTAACCGAAAACATCAGAGAACAGAGGGCGGGAGAATCTCCTCATCAAGTAACTCCTCAGTTAAGCAAAACTAGATCAAGCAAAAGCTTACCAATTTCATTTCCAAAGCCTGGCGGAGGTCCAAGTGTGCTGATGTTTTGTATAACAGCACAAATGTATCTCCCAGCTTTGAATGTTAAAATGTTTTGGACACATACAAGTAGGGATGCACGATATATCGGCCACATTATCGGTATCGGCCGATAAATGATCATTTTTAATGTTATCGTTATCGGCCCAACAAGAACATTTAGCCGATATCTAAAAGCCAATAAATAATGTATTATTTCCTTCAGCTGAGGCATTTTAGATGCGCACTATTTCAAATTGCTTGAAATACGATTGAAATCACTTTAAAAGTGCAAAATGTGCAAAATATCGGCTACACAACATTAAAATAAGAACATCATAATTGTGTTTGTATCTTGTCTTTTAATGAGGAGACTTCTTTTATAATAAGGCTCTCAAAAATGGTCTAAATTTAGATTTATCGGCCAATATATCGGTTATCGGCTTTCAAATTTAAAGAATTATCGGTATCGGCCAAAATTGTCATATCGGTGCACCCCTACTTACAAGACTCTTAAAAAATGCTAAGAGCTAACGTAGCCAGTCATGAAAACATTAGTCTCCCCAGGCAGTTGAAATGTGGGATCGGTTCTGAAGGAGTTCCACAGGTACCCTAGCTGGGCACCAGCACCATTTTGGAGAACGTGGGGAAACAGAGACATCCTTATGGAACTAAAGTGCGGTGTGGGGTTTTTCTCCCCGTGAAACCCAGTACGCCCCACCCGAGAGCGCTCACGTTCCTTTACTGCACACATGTACCTTGTGTTGTACGACCCATGCCCCTCTCTGCAAGCGTCCTGTTCTTCTCTGATAAACATTAGAGTATTCTGGCTCCTTTATGATTGTGGTTAGAAGAAAACAAGGCATTACTTTTCCATTCACCTTCACGTTCTTTGTGTTTCTGGGGCTGACACAACACTTTTTTTGAAGAATCACACATTATACTGACAGAATTCCCAAATGATTGCGCTAAATCCTGCTTTAAGATGTGACTTTTTTTTTTTTTTTAGAAATATAAATGGTTTCATAAAGCAGAGGTTTATTAACATTCAGAGAGGAACTCTGGTTGCATTCAGTAAAGCATGTCTGCTGTAGCTCGGTTCCCCCTGAGATGGCTGTTCCATAAGGGAAGACTGAGATAATGCGATGGAGAAATGAACCGTCAACATGCACTGGGCAGGCGCAACACCTTCAATTCAACAAGAGAAAATGTTTGTTTTCTTTTTTTGGTGGCTGTTCCAGACTGCCTGCTCGCTCTGCTGATTGTCTTTGGCTGGCGTATGTACATTTGTTTCGCTTGTTTGGGCATTGGGAGGCAAATTAAAGTTTTAAACGAAGGGGAGAGGGCCCCAGGGGCCAGTTTTGGAGGAGTTGGAGAAGAATACAAAAAAAAAAAAAAAAGCAGCCAGTAAGAGAATGACATTGCCTGGCTCTCGTCCAATGGGAGGGCTCGGTAAGCCTACACATCCAGGGACTCATCCGACCCATTCCAGCCCGCTGTACAAAAGTCATGAGGGGAACCATTACAAAGCCATTAGCTAAAGCCTAAATGACAGGCCATCTTTCACTGCCCTTGTGGATATTGCTAATGGATATTCCAATTTCATCAGAGGGTTTCGGATAATTGATCGCTCTTTTTTTTCTTTTTAGACAGGAGGAAGGGATGGAGGGTGATGTCACTGATTTACTCGGTTTCCGGCACTCTCCTCACGCCGCATGTCGGCTGGTGTGACCATCTGTTTCCCTTTCTCATGGGAATACCTGGTCCAGATGAAAGTTTGGGGAAACCATGATGTTTAACCAGTCATTATGTTGCTAACTGTCCCTTCCACAAATTCAAATTAACGTTCATTTTCCTGTTGAGTGGACCGTCCAGACTCATGCCGGTCACAAACACATCAAGAGGACAAAGAAACAGTTTCCAGGCATATATCCCAGTGCTTATGCTTATTATGAAACTACATAACGTGTAAGATACTTTCATTAAGTTGGCTTGTGAAAGCCTAACTTAATGAAAAACCTAACAACATGCCTAATAATGTTAGCATCAAGCTAGCTACATGCTAATCATGTTAGCTTCTTGAAAAAACATGCTAACATGATGCTAGCTACATGATAATCATGCTAATCTTCTTGCCAAAACATCTATCTATCTATCTATCTATCTATCTATCTATCTATCTATCTATCTATCTATCTATCTATCTATCTATCTATCTATCTATCTATCTATCTATCTATCTATCTATCTATCTATCTTTCTACCAAATCTTTCTTTCTTTCTTTCTACCAAATCTTTATTTCTTTCTACCTACCTAATCTTTCTTTCTACCTAATCTTTCTTTCATTGAAACTAATCTTTCTATCTATTTATTATTTATCTGTCTTTCTAACTATTATTTCTTTCTAACTAATCCATCTGTCAAACTTCAAACTAATTTAAACTTATTCAAACTCTCTGGTCTGGCTTTCTCAAGCCAACCCCCTCTTGCTTTCTTTTTAATTGAATTGAACAAAAATATATATATATTGTACAACAGTGTAGTATAGTATATTGCAAAGATGTAATATGTATTTTCAAATGCATATTATCTAATTATATAAACCAAAATACTGAAAAAAAGTTACTGTATATAATATATTTAATTTTTAACATATCTTTTCAGCATTTTTGTTTCTGTAATGACATGGTTTTTGTGAGATATTTGGGAAACCTACTTTTAACTTTGCAATCCCATCAATAAACCATACGGACTTTGAGATCGGAGACTGTACAGATGCTCTTAGCAAATATATAATATTAACTTATATTTATTTCAGCTACTACAAATGTTTTGAGACGTTTGAATTGCTGGCTGGGTTGAGCAAAGCAGGAGGTGGAGGTAATCGGAGTATCAGTATGTATCATTTCTCTTCAGGCTGGTCTGACAGCGCTGATTTGCCTTCGCCATGCATGAGGAGAGGCCTGGGCAATGCAAACAGACATCTGAGAGGTTCATGACTGATCTCCTCCATACAAGTGCCTCAGATAGAGGCAAACAGAGCAAGGGCTGATGGGAGATAAATATGGAGAGCCGAGTTTGTAACAAAGCCCCCTTCAGAACCTTGAGAGAAATCGCCATCCATCTATTGCATTTTGGGCTTGAGATATTAGATCAGCAACACTGCCCGGAAAGCCCAGGAAAACAATACCTTTCTCTTGTTGTATATTGTATATTTATATTTATAAAGCTGAGTCGTATGAAACTTCCATATGATGGACCGTAAATTCAGCTTTACACTTGAGGTCATTCCTACTATCAGCAAATTATCATGTCTAATTATACTGTATTTGTATTAACAAATAGGGGAATAAAGATGAAAAACATGAAAAACTTCACGCAATTCATTAAGAAATGCATCAGGCACTTCAATGTTTTTCTTATCGAATTAAAATGTTTCAAACAAAAAAATATAGTTTTAATTACCAATCAACTTAGTCTTAAGTCTCAACTAAATCCTGTCCCTTGAATGTCAAAATCATCCATGAAGTGACATCACTTTGGCGGGAAAACAAACACCAATAAGTATTAACAATAGATTTTATTCGATTTCTATGAAGTTTTGTGCTATTAATTGGTTTGTCTTTCCATCCAATCATATCAAATATCAGAAAACGGTATAAAAATGACCAAAGACAAAAAGATATCTTCAAGTTCACACTTCAGTTATTTTAGGTTCAATTTTGTTAATCATCTCCCTATCAAGACTTATGTGTTTAAGATTGACCAGAAGATGTTTTTGAAAGTCAGGTATACTGTTTTACTGAATGACACCACTTTAACGCATCAAAAGCTATAACAGCAGGAATGACCCATTAAACTATATTGTGCATCAAGTGGAAATAAAAGGCTACATAAATTCTCATTAACTATTACCAGTGTAGTTTATCTTTTAAGCATAATAAACACTTCATGCAGCCAGCATATGCATGCCTTACGATGCATTATAAACGCCTAAAGTTGTCACTCAACATCACAAAGCTATTGGATTAGCCATTTTGTCATGAGCGCAGCACAGCCCCAAAAATGTACCTGGTCTCTAGAGGAACGTTGCTGTTGAGAAGCCAGTTGTCCTGGGCACTGCCTGAATCCTGGGCACTTGTAGGCCCCTCATTGGGAGCCGAGCTATCGGTGGGTGCCGGGCTCGGGTTACTGCGCTGGGTATAGTTGCTGTGGCTCAGAGAGCCAATGGAGGCGGTGTGGTGCTGACTGGGGGAATGGGAGTGTGACAGGGGCAGCGGTGGCGTTCGCAACCGGGAGTGGCTCTGGAACGAGCCCTCTGAAACGAGAGAAACAGCACGATCAGCATTTCAACAAATGACATTACTGCAGAGTTCATTAGCATGTGGTGTACAGAGATTTATCTGTAACGTTTTTTCTGATACTGCACAAGTAAACAACTCGATTTTCAAAGATAAGTCAATGATAGAGACACCTAGCTTAAATGTTGCATCTAAATAGATCGCCGGCATCTAACAGCTGGAATCTCGCAAACACCCATCAAGCAAAAAAAAAAAAAAATGCTACAGACAATCTGTCATTATCAAGTAGACTGAATTACCCTCGTCAACCTGTTTGAAATTCACGCCATGATCAACTGCAGCTTGTGTGGCTGGACCCGACAAGACAGCTTCAGCTTCCGACAACGCTTTTGTCAAATAAAGCCACTTTGCGTCATGGGAGATGGGGGCTATCAGACATGAGATTGTGAGCATCAGATTGTGGCAATCCAGATGCAGATAAATACCCTTGTGTCCTTGTGCGCTCCACAGCCATTCATTTCCATATCTGCTAAACCATTCATCAATCAATAAACTAGCGCCTCATTGCGCTAAGAACCCTTACTTAACCAGAACAAAGCAGTTTCATTTTACACCTGTCAGCAACACTCAACGGCCTCTTTACTGAGAACTTAAAACTGTTGCTAAAGGTGAGACTAGCACGCTAAAGATGTTTTATTTACATTCAACAACTTTACCATTGTTCATTAAAGGAGTTGCTAATGTGCTATGGATGTTTTATTTACATTCAACAACTTTACCATTGTTCATTAAAGGAGTCGCTAATGTGCTATGGATGTTTTGTTTACAGTCAACCATAGACATATACACTAGACCTCACCTGGGGGTTCTAAGCATGCGTCAAAACCGCCGCCATCTTGGAACAGGGGTCTTGTCATAGGAAGTAGCTAGGTAACGCTGCTATCTCTGCCTTTACTTCGAATTCATTGATGGTGGCGGACTTTTGTGCAGCGTATGAAGTTCACGGATGAAATCTGAACTAGGAAGAATGTTTTAAAAAAAAAAAAAAAAATTAAATTTTTTTCTTTTCTTTCTGGAATCAATGACAAATACATGTCTGACCGTTGGAAAAAAACAAAAAAACAAGAAAAATCGCATTCATGATGATTTATGGTGATTTTATTTGCGTTAGACCTGTGTCTACTACATTGACGCTGATGCATTAAAGTGGAGGGGCTCCCCTGTTTCAAGATGGCGGCTCTATTGACGCATTCGTTCTAATGAACTGCCGTATCCAAGGTGAGGTCTAGTGTATATGTCTATGACAGTCAACAACTTTACCATTGTTCATTACCCAGACAGCAAACTGACATTGAATCAACGTGGAAACGACGTCTCTCATGACATTGAAACAACGTTGATTTTGCTCATCGAATTAACGTTGAACCAACGTCAGACGCGGCATTCTTCAAAGCTAAATGAAAATCGAAAATTGGTTTGCTTTCATAACGTTGAAACAACGCGTTGATTTCAAGTTGATTTTCCGTTAGTTTTGAAAGAATGACGTTGGTTCAACGTTAATTCGATGAGCAAAACAATGTCAGATCAACGTTGTTTCGATGTCATATTTCCACGTTGATTCAATGTCAGTTTGCTGTCTGGGTAAGGGTGTAGCTAATGCTATGGATGTTTTATTTACATTTAAACACTTTACCTTCATTCGCTAAAAGGTAGCCAATGTGCCTACTCTTTACTCTTTTATAAAAACAACTTTCATTTGATAAAGCTAATGCAGTAAATATGCTTTACTTACATTTAAGAACATAACGTTAATTCGTTGAAGGTATAACTAATGTAATAAATATGTTTTATTTACACTTAAGAACAACAACCTTCATTCGCTAAAGGTATAGCTAATGCGCTAAAGGTGTTTTAGATAAAAACAACTTTACCATCATTCCCTTCATTTGACAAAAGAATAGCTAATGAGCTAAATGTTTTATTTAGATTAAGAACTTTACCTTAATTAGTGAAAGATATAGCTAATGCGCTAATTATGTTTTATTTACATTTAAAAACAACAACCTTCATTCACTAAAGGTATAGCTAATGCGCTAAAGATATTTTAGAGTAAGAACAACTACCATCATTCGCTAAAGGTATAGCTAATACGTTAAGGATACAGCTAATATGAAGAAGAGCTTTACCTTCAAATACTTACAAAAAATGGTGTCTAACAAATATGTTGATGTAGGCTATTTGCAACAGTATTTTAGTAGGCTATCTGATAGATATGAAATGAATAAATAGGACAGACATATACTGTTTATTGCAAAAATAGACTTCACAAGACAAACAGACATGAATTATGCACAATAATGTGCCATCCCTCACAGAGGGTTATCTGAAGTCCGACAGTAATTGTCTTTTGTTGCAAAAGCAATGTGTTGATGGCTGTAGCTGCAATGCATTTAACTAGATGAAGCCAGAGACAAAACTTGTCAGAAACTGTCAGCAAAATGTTGAGTTGAATCTGTAAACTCATTCTTTGTAAAACACCGTCGCCAAGAATAAAAAAAAAAAAAAATGAAAAATGAAAATCATTTATCAAATGCTGGACAATTTACGGATATTTTCCTTAGACCTCTTGGGTCTCATATATGGTTGAACCACAGAACTGTAAAATAGTGCAAATATTCATATTTTAAAAAATTTGCTTCACTATTTTTAAATAAAGAATGAAAAAATAGAAGATTATGGCATACTACGTAATAATTACCCAGACAGCCACACGTTTTTGCACGCCCTAAAAATATCAAAATACATTTTTTTTAATTAAATACTAGGACTGTCAAGCGATTAATCGCAATTAATCGCATCCAAAATAAAAGTTTGTGTTTACATAATATATGTGCGTGCACTGTGTATAATTATTTAATATATATAAATACACACACACATGCTTGTATATATTTAAGAAATATTTTCATGTATATACTGTATATAGATTTATATATAATTTATATTACATATAAATAATATTTGTTTCTTAAATATACATGCATATGTGTGTATTTAATAATTATACACAGTGCACCCACATATATTATGTAAACACAAACTTTTATTTTGGATGTGATTAATCGTTTGACAGCCCTATTAAATACTAAAAATATTTAATCACTAAAGAGGCGTATGTACAAGTCATTGTCTGTGTGAATTGCAATCTAAATTATAATTTTATTTTTGAAACAACAAGAAAAAGCATTCTTGAGAATGCTTGTGTTGTCGCTCGCCTGAACTGACCTTCGTAAGCAAACTTCAAACACAGCAACACGGACAACAATGCACGACATTGAGCGCCAAGTCATAAGCAACCCTGAATCATCATTCCTTTCTTTTGAATACTGCAAAAGTTGCATGCTTCGAAGGTCTTACCGCGGTTTCACACACCAAGCGACACAGTATGTTCTCTGTTGGAGGCATGTCACCGGGGTGAAAGAACGCTAGTTCTCACATCTCTCATATGACTAAATGAGTGCTTTGCACCATGTGGCGAGTGCACATTTCTACTGAAGATCATTATGGGATGCGTCACTGACAGGGACCCCTTTACTTTTTTTTTTCCCTTTCATTTTTGGGCACAGGGCCGGATCATTTGTCAGAGCCAGTGACAGATGGGCCCGTACCAAGCCGCATTCCCACAATCCTACGCTACCAATTACTCAGAGCTCTGCTGCATCTCTGAGCCAAGCTGATGATGGCCCTGATGAAACCAGATCAAAACAGACGGAGAGCTGGAAGGGAGGAAAACCATTTCCTCAGAACTGTGAAGGTACGCAACATTACAGCTACGAAAGTGATAAAATTCAATGGAGGTTAATGACAACAAGGCTTGATTTATCATATTGCTTGTCTGTCTAAACTTCGAAGGAAAAAGTGCTTGAATTAGATTTCTTTCTCGCTTATCGCAAGTCAGCATGCACTGCAGTAAAAGGAAGTCATTCATAGGTTGACGTCCTAATGATTATAAAAACTGTGGCATTGAACTGAAATACACATTTTTTTCAGGGAAAGTAAATTGTAAACAGGCCCTCAGGTAACAACAACAGCAGCATAAAAACATCATTATGCATGTAATGAATGCTACAAATATTAATAGACTACAACAAGTTCAGGCTATGCATCACCCAATTCTAAACACTTAACAAAACATAAGCTTTTGCGTTGTGTTTTCGGAATAATTTGGTCTCAACGCAGGGTTTTCTATTCTCTGAACAGCAGCAAACAGAAATGCTGATGCAGCATTCAAGGGTTGGGGCTTTATTTCCATTGAGAAGCAAAGAAGGTAAGGCTCATTCGAGTCCTTGAGACAATGAGCATAATATGAAGAGAAGTAATGATTCAGCAGGAACAATTGAGAGCAGTCCAGAAGGACCTGTAAGAGTGGAAAGGTGGTCTTTGATCGATCTTGTTTGCACAACTCTGTTCAAGAGCAAAAAAAGTTTGTTCTGCCAAAGAAAAGAGAAGGGAATGAAAAAGGTCATGGCGCTCAAATGGTCTCCAGAAAAGGAGCCAAAATAGTTTTCAATATCATATTTTCACACAAAATCTAAAGGAAGGAATACAACAAATTATTTGTTTTAAAAAAATCACAATACTAACAAAATAGAATTATAAATAGGATTCAATTTCTTTAAAAAAAATATATTTTTAAAAAAAAAAAGATTGGACTTTTTTTTGGCGATTTTCACCCTCTCTTGAGATTAAGAATATAATAGGCACCTAATTACTCTAGATGACACTTTGCTGGATGTAAAATTGCTTTATGATTACAAGACAGCAAATGAATAAAATAGCAATTACAAAGGGAGACAAGTAGTTCTCTGTGGAAATCGCATGGCATATTTATGTAGATTAATACAATGTTTTAAACGGGGGAGGGGGTGTACTCAAAAGAGGTGCAAGAACTTTACTAAAACGTGTTAAAAAGCTAATTTGATCTGTGAGGATGTACTTGATGAGTTTGACTCCGTTTAACAACTGATCACAGTCCAGAAATATTTCAAAAGCTCTTCTCTCAAGCTCAATATTTAAAGGCGTCAAAAGCCCATTAAAGTTGTCTGAAGTCAATCTCCAAGGAAAATTGGGTTGCTCCAGTCAGCAGAGTTAGTTAATCAACGAGTGATACTAAAACATCAAACCCTGGAGCAGAATTGGTTTGTGTTTATGATTGATTGATAAGAAATGAGGCCATTCAAACATATAAGAATTACAAAATGCACAGACAGACAGACAGACAGACAGACAGACAGACAGACAGACAGACAGACAGACAGACAGACAGACAGACAGATAGATAGATAGATAGATAGATAGATAGATAGATAGATAGATAGATAGATAGATAGATAGATAGATAGATAGATAGATAGATAGATAGATAGATAGATAGATAGATAGATATCCAATTTAGACAGGCAGAAATACAGACAGACAGACCGACAGATAGATAGATAGATAGATAGATAGATAGATAGATAGATAGATAGATAGATAGATAGATAGATAGATAGATAGATAGATAGATAGATAGATAGATAGATATCCAATTTAGACAGGCAGAAAGACAGACAGACAGCTGGTGTGAAAAACAGACAGACAGACAGACAGACAGACAGACAGACAGACAGACAGATAGATAGATAGATAGATAGATAGATAGATAGATAGATAGATAGATAGATAGATAGATAGATAGATAGATAGATAGATAGATAGATAGATAGTTCAGACAGACAGCTGGTGTGAAAAACAGACAGATAGATAGATAGACAGGCAGACAGACAGACAGACAGACAGACAGACAGACAGATAGACAGATAGACAGATAGATAGACAGATAGATAGATAGATAGTTCAGACAGACAGCTGGTGTGAAAAACAGACAGACAGATAGACAGACAGACAGACAGACAGGCAGACAGATAGACAGTCAGGCAGACAGACAGACAGATAAACAGATAGACAGATAGATAGACAGACAGATAGATAGACAGACAGATAGATAGATAGATAGATAGATAGATAGATAGATAGATAGATAGATAGATAGATAGATAGATAGATAGATAGATAGATAGATAGATAGATAGATAGATAGATAGATAGATAGTTCAGACAGACAGGTGGTGTAAAAAACAGACAGATAGATAGATAGACAGGCAGACAGACAGACAGACAGACAGACAGACAGACAGATAGACAGATAGATAGATAGATAGATAGATAGTTCAGACAGACAGCTGGTGTGAAAAACAGACAGACAGATAGACAGACAGACAGACAGACAGACAGACAGGCAGACAGACAGACAGTCAGGCAGACAGACAGACAGTCAGGCAGACAGACAGACAGATAGACAGATAGAGAGACAGACGGACGGACGGACGGACGGACGGACGGACAGACAGACAGACAGACAGACAGACAGATAGATAGATAGATAGATAGATAGATAGATAGATAGATAGATAGATAGATTGATTCTCCATTTGGAAAAGTATAGGCCGGGAACAGTCTATTTTCGTTTATAGTTACGGAATAACAGTCTCACTCTGTTTCTCACTCCCTCATTCTCAGAGAGAGTGAGAACTCGTATGATGTGCCTTAGACACCCATCAAGTGTGCAAGGTGTTAGACTAGCTGAAGAATTCATCAAGATCCCTCCACAAGACAGACAGAACATTAAACCGCATCCACAGCTAAAAATGCCCATAGAGCGCAGAGCCTTCGTCTCTCCTGCTAGGTTTGTTTTCTGGTTGTAAGTGCCTGGACGCTGTTTTCTGAACAGCGCGAAGAGCCGACAGCCACCCTGAGTGTTAATGGAAGGTTGTGTGTCTGTGGTTTTCACACTTCTTCCTCCATTCAATCATCACTTAAGATGTTGTTCTTAACCATTAGGAAAGACAGATGCATGTGGGCTCGTACGAAGGCTAGCAGATATAGCTTACGGCGCTCCGAATCAGTCATGCTCAAGTGTGAGCAACTGACGGCCTCGCTGACATCTTCACAGCTATACTAAAGAAATACGAAAACACATCTCACTGCATATCGATTCGAAAATCACGTGGAATCAAAAGAAAATGTGCTGTTTTTCATTAAATGTGCCATTTTTTGTGTCCCCTTGGGTCCCGAAGACATATTTGACGTTGAAACGTGCAGATGGCTCTGTCTGGCGCTTTTTTATCTCCATGGTAACCTCACAATGAATTATCTAAATAAAGTGATGATTCATGAGCATCCAGTGTACATTTTCACAAAAGGTGACAATGCATTAGGAAAACAGCTGGCTGGTTGCAAGTAGAAACATGGACTGTGGTTGCATGCCGGTGTCTAGCTGAACGCAACATATAAATAACCGTTCTCATTAAAAATAATTGTAGGTGAAACTTGCGAGAACGGCGAGTAGGAAAAAAAAGCCTGCCCTCGCTGCCCTCTGCAGCCACGCCATGTGTTGCTAATTAAATCACTCTTTCCCTGTCCGCTGTGATCTCTCGGAGCGTCTCCCGTGGATATATGTTCCGGCGCGACCCCGTAAACCCCTAGCACTGGCAATGGGAGGGGATGATTAAATAAGTCCCGACGAAACCCGACTGATCTAAATGCATAGCTGCACAGTGACCCCACTGCTTAATTTCCACCTGCTCATTCCTGCCTGGTCAACTGCAAAGGCATGTTGTGCGAGCCCTTACATAGGAAGATCCATACACTATTAGCGGCCCACTGTGGACCAAACCCCATGCAGCTCGCCGTAAAAAGATGCTAATACAAGGGGGCCTCTGTAGTGAAGAACAGGGGCTCAGCAGGGAGCCCGTGGCCCAATAGCCAACTCTCCAGGAACAGGACCCTGAGAGAAAGCCAGGGGCCATGGAGCAACACATGCTCAATAAAAAAGACTGCAAGCTTCAACGGGTCTGTCCCGTCAAGCTAACAGGACCTAGCGGGCATAGAGATCTTTCACTCTTTCTTTTCGACGTTTTCCAGCTTGCTTAATCTCAGCCTCTTTAAATACAAAAGACATTTGGTTCATGAACTATAGTTTGGGGAATTTCTGCAACAAAGATAGACGAATGGAAAAATACAATACAGGGGAGAGCCCTTTGGTCTAAAGAATGCAACAGATGCATTTTTTTTAAGTTGATAATATAAAATCACTCTGGGAGAAGTGAAATTTCCTTAGCCTGAGAACTCTGTCTCTGGTTGATAGATATAAGCAGAGATGAATTTTGAATTTTGAGAAGTGTAGAGATTTCCCAGCGGTAGAATTTGCGCGTTTAACTGTATGTTGTGTTTAAACACTTGGGACTGGATATTTCAAATGCCAACCACCTCTGTATCCGTGATTCGATACTTTAGCTCTTTGCAGACATGTTTTCACGTGTAATTCCTCCTCGATTGCTGGAAAAGCATACCAAATTCCTTTGAAAACACACTCTGTGTTCGAATCCGCGGCTCGAATCCCTGAGCTAAGCCTTTTCAGCTTTAGTCTCAGCACTGGATCACATTTCTGGAACTACACAATAACTTGTGTTTCTAAAGACACACAAAATCATATCGACACAGGCAACATGAATCTGGGCCTTATCAGTTTACACGATAAGCTTACTCTGTCCATGCCCTTTTTCTCTCCAGAATTTGACAAATCTGCAATGCTGAGCTGAGTCGAGAACAGGGCTCTGTCATAACACAGTTATAAAAAGTTTTGATATGCTCCCTTAATATCTTGACAAGGCGAAGAAATGAGAACGGGAGGTATTAGCTCATGTCATCGTCAACCCTAAAAACATTTGAAAATATTACAGGCTCAAAACCACATGACATATCTTTCAAGATATCTGTTTTTGTTAACAGACGGGCAGGGTGTTTTGGACTTTTTGCAATTTAGGCCAATTCTTCGTTAAAAACCAAGGACTTTAACAAAGGACGTGACCACCTATTTAAGGGTCTGTCAATATGCATCCCTCTTATTAAGCCTTGAGCTATCTGGAATATCCGTATTACTAATATGCTAATACATGGTAATTTAAAGCAGCTGGCTGTTTATTCTCAATTTAAAAAAGCCTATCCTATTCTCAAAAAGCAGAGAAAATGGGTAAAATTGACTCATTAGGTGTGGTTTAAGTGAATAAAAAGCAGCGGTTTATCTTTTCTTATTATAATTGTGTCCTTGTTCTGTTTAAAGGCTCTGCAAATACAGTTGCCAAACAATCAGAAATGACAATGAGGGTGCTCTTCAAAAGAGCAGGATAATTTCCATAATTCACCACTTGTTTACCTACAATCACAATGGCTACTTTGACACAGCCAGTGTTTGGATTGGCAAGTGTATTTACAAGCAGGTGACTCAGAAATTGGTATTTATATGCAAAAGGACATGGGAAGCAAATTAAATAGGAATATTTCCATAACCTGAGAGAAGTTGACAGCTAAAAAAAAAAAGGTAATTGTTTGCGTGTGGCACGGTGATACGATAGACGACTAGATTGCTAGGTTTCAATCACGCAACACTGACCAACCAAACTGAATGCCTTTCTGCAAGTAGCCATCAAGGGTTAAGGTTTTTACCGCCAAAATGATTGGCAGTGCAGGAATCACTCGACTTCCAATGAAAAGTCACTGACTCGAAGTAAAGAAAGCGAGATCAAACCACACAGCATAGCCTCTGGCAGGACTCCCACTATTTTACTACCAGGACGCTAAGCTTAATACATAAACGTCCTCTTCTAGGCACTGTGGTATGCTACTTTGTCTCAGTCAAATAGAGCCTTATGGTGCCTTGCATAGCTCGGAGGCAAGAGACCGATTCCTTTGGTGAGTGTGCTACCCCTCACTGGCAGCCCGAGGGTACCCTATAAACCAATGGAAATCACAGCCATTTGTCGGAAAGATAAATCCCATTTTAGCACTGGGGTGCCACCACTAGGTGACCAGGACGCTAGCTGGATGCTGTGCAGAGAAAGGAACGTTCTTGCCACCGGAGGCTAATTCATTGCTTTACGAAGGCAGGCAGAAGTCTCTTGAGCTTGATGTAATTCCAGCCTTGGGTGGTTAACTTGTAAAGGCTGATCAATTATTTACAGCATTTTTTTGTTCAACTCTGTAAAGAAGCCTTGAGGGAGACGCCGAGAGCTGCCGGCCGGTGATGACAGGCTTCATATCGACATGCTCTCTTGCTCTACTCCGATCATCAAGTGATGCGAAGCTTTCTTATCTGGAAACATGTTAACAAATCTCATTTCTAATTCGTTTACCAGTTGCAGCACGGACATCGACGGAAGACAGATTTAGTTTGACGTTATCTTATAGCATTTTCGTTTAGTTCAGAATAACGTTTGTCTTGCATAACCTGGTGGTGCTTTCTTTTAATGTCACGTCACAGGTAATGGGATGCTAAAAGAAGTCCAAAACACATCAAAGCACATCCCTAGTAAACAAGTTCATCATACCTGAACCCTCTGGACGACAATAGCAGCACAACGTGATGCGCATTTCATCAGCGGCTCATTAGTGAGGACACTTGGTAACTTGTAAAATTGATTTATCGTGATTGAAATCTCCTGCTGTGCTGGTCACTTGTCCCTCAGCAGGGCAACGGCATTAAGCTTTTTATCATTTACAGGCTCCAGAATTTATTCTATCTTTCATTAAAAACTTTCGTGACCTTTCTAAAACTAGGCAAAGTTAATGAAGGCAACTCTGCAATGATCTAAAATGGCCATAATCAAGGTATTAGAAGAAATATAGCCCTGTTGACAAATACAAACTCAGCATAACAAGTTTCTCAGCCGAATAAAGTGCAATCCTGATCGTCTAAGTATTTTGTAAAGTAAGACAAAGCACAGGGTGAAATTAGTCATTCTTTCAAACACACAATGCGAAACACAAAGCCAAGGATTTCAGAATACCATAAACAATTAGGGGCAAACATTTTTTTTTTTTTATAAATCATAATTGTCAGAGCAAATATCTACACCCCTAGTTTTTGCTTAAAGTGTATCTACGCCATGCTTAAGGCAAGACGTCCCAAATGAACAGGATAAAAAATAAAAATAGATAATTGTTTGCATTATGTATTGCACTCATTTTGGATCACAAGTTTTCTGAAATGTTGTGTTTAAATATGCAAATAAGGCATTATAATTAAATATGCACTCAGTAAAATCCTTCAGAATATAGATAGGAATAAAACTGCAAAGTTTTGGTGTATGCGAGTGCTGATTTCTGACACACTGAAGAAAATAAAACTCATTTTGAGAAAACGGCCTTCAAAATAATTACTGTAATTGAAATCTACAGGCGCAAACTGCTATTAAAGATGCACTTTTGGATGTTTTCTTTCTACTAATCTGGAAAAGAAACACAAAGCTAAAAAGCCCCAAATCTCAAAACTGTTTTTGCTTGTATGTCTGGCCTTCAACATTAGTAGGGTAAATCCAGGCAAATAGTTCCCTTAAAAAAGAAAGAAACTACTATATTTACCCTATTTAACAAAACAATTAGTAGGAAATTGGCCACACATACTCCCTGAACCCCAGCCAAGAGCTTCTCTTCTCAGCAGGCCTTAGTTAAAAAAGTTCCTGCTAACATCTGACCTCCACCACTACCGAAAATAACCAAAAAAAAAAAAAATGTATGTGTGGCCTGTGGCTACCTCCACAAGCTCCACAGCAGGTCCAGCTAGGGATGTCGGGACCCATCAAGCAACAGCGATTTCGAGAGGGACTCACCGTTAGGAGTTGCAGTGACCGGAGCGCAGACGTTCCCTGAGCCGGTTTTAACTAAGAATGAATTGGGGCCAAACTCATCTTCTGACTCAGAGTCCCGGCCGGCCTGAGCCCCGCTGTTACCTAGCAACCTTCCCTGGCTCTGATTGGCTGCATGAAGAGGGGGAGGGTAAGGGGAGTCGACAGGGGAAGAGGAGGCAGATGAGCAATGAAGAGGAGGACCTGTAGACCACAAACACAAACAACACACGGGGGACAACTTAAAACACACCTCCCAATGACACCACATAACCAAAAATGAATACATGGACAGCAACATGCAGAGAATTAATAAAAGCCATGAAAGCACAGATGAAAGCTGTCTGTCTTGTTTCATCTGTCTTTGTTCTGCCCAGCTGAACAGGGAGATTGGCATAACCGTGATAACATAGTTGCTTTGTGACTCCAAAAAAAGGATTTTTCTTTATACATTTTCCAAAGACAGATCGACAGACAAGCTTTAAAAACAACAACAAATGGAACATTCAGAAAGAATCACTGGTGATCAACAGTGAAACTATTAATCAACAGTGAATAAATTAGACATTGGGTGAATCTCACAAAAACAGATCAAGGCCTATCACCCTGGAAACATACGACATATGACAAAATAATCAGAAACTAGTACACTTTGCATTATTAGGAAAATGATGGTTTTGTGATTTCAGTTCATTATTTGTCATATGGAATATGATTTTTTAAATAATTTATATCAGTGAGTTTTTACTTGATATATTTATACTTAAAATATGCATTGCATTAGACTTATGTACACTTAAAATATGCATATGCATTAAACGAACAGTATGAGACTTCGAGGTAAAAAAAAAGCTTAATTCATTATGTTTTTAATAGATTTTTTTTTTTTTTTTTTTTTTTGGGCTCAAACCAGACTTAAGAAATTACATTAAATCATAGTAGAATGTTTTGTTTTTTAATTACTCAACTTGGCTAATCAACCTTTAATTTATTTCTCATTTTGGAGTAAATTTATGAACTGGTTTTGTGAAATTTACCCAAATCATATTTACTCAACTCAACAAATAAGAAAACCAATGATATTTTGGAAAGTTATTGTACACGGTATTGGACAAATAACACAACTACAGAATATGAGAATGAAACTGACTTCTGGTGGAAACACACACATACACACACACCCTCTGTGAGGACATTCTTTGACAAAATGCATTCTCTTGCTCCTTACCCTAACCTGACCCATCACAACTAATTGCCTAACCCAAACCCTTAACGTAATTATAACCTTATCCCTAAAACAAGGTCCTGACCCCCAAACAGGCCTTTAAATGGGTCTCGGATAATGAGGACTGACCAAAATGCCCTTATTTTATCTTTGTCCTCACTAAAACTCAAACCCAGCCACATAAAGATAGTTTTACAAGTACAAGTACACTAGGACCACGTACAAGTGTACTTGTACTTGTAGTACAAGTAAAAGTACAAGTAAAAGTACATATACAAGTAAAAAAAGTAAAAGTACAAGAAGTACACTTGTTTTACTTTTTGTACTTGTACTTGTATGTGCACTTGTCCTACTTTTACTTGTAATTTACTTGTTTTAAATGTACATGTACTTGTACTTGTAAAAGTACAAGTACAAGTGCACGTACAAGTACACATACAAATACATGTACACGTACAAGTACACGTACACTAGGACCACGTACAAGTGTACTTGTACTTTTTGTACTTGTACTTGTCCTTGTACTACAAGTACAAGTAGAAGTACACGTACAACTACAAACAGTAAAAGTACAAGTACACTTGTACGTGGTCCTAGTCTACTTGTACTTTTACTTGTACTTTACTTGTAATTTACTTGTTTTACATGTGCTTGTAAAAGTACAAGTACAAGTAAACGTACACGTACAAGTACACGCACACACACACAGACACACACACACTATATATATATTGTTTCCACTTAAAATTGTGCTGATCTTTTCTTTCTGAGCAAATTCTTGAGGGATTTGAGACAGCATAAGAACGGGAACAATAGCAGCTTTTTTCCAGCAAGATATGAAATTATCTAAGAGTGAACATTTCAAGTACAAAAGTACTGGCACAAGTTCAAAAAGTTTGCCCAGTTATAGGACTAAGATGGGGTTTATATTCTGAGAACAGTGTTTTCAGAACAGTGTGTCTTTCTTAAAGAAAAAAATAGCAAATGTGTAATTACTGCTAGGACGAGACACAGCTGATTGATTGAAAGAGAATTAAGAAATAATTAGTAAAATTATCATATGATCCATTAAAGTGTCAATCAAGCCGTTTGATCTTAATGATGCATGTCTTGTGTTCCATTCATCACTTTAATTTGACAAACACATTATAATATTATACTAAAAATGATCAGGAAAACTTCCAGAGAGAACACTCTGCACATCGGCAAATAGCATTTTACATTTATAGCTAAAGTTGTAGTCCAATTAAACATATTTGTTTATTACTCTGGTGTATAAGAAATAATTTGGTGCAGCTGCAACTAAAATTATCATGTGTGTTCAGAAAAAACAGTTATTCTTAAGTCATACTTTCTTTGCATAAATTGACAAATTGCAAATATAAGCAAGAATACGAATGATTTACACTGGAATTCATTGTTCAATCAACATCTAAACGGTGAAAAATTCCCTTTCACTGTAAATTACTGTTCGGGTTATGAAATGACACTACTTTTTGAATTGATTGCATTGAAGCATGAACGTCTCTGAAGTGAAAAGCTTTGAAACAACAACCTTTTAATCTCTGATCTCCTGTCAGAAGAAACACACTGCATTACAATAGAGGCTTTTAACAGAGTCGTAGAACTGGTTTGGAACAACTGAGGAGGGAATTTGTTTTTAACTCTCCTTAAAGGCCAAGTATTCGTGTCCATGACCTAAAAGATGAGTATTGAGGGGTTTATCTTTGATTCTCTGCTGAATTCCTTTCTATGAAGTCTGAATTAAATAAATAGAATCTGGGGCAATTCATCTGATGTAAAAGCAAGAGAAATAACTTTTCTAATCGTGAGTCAAATAATTTTGCCTAAATTTGTAAAAAAAAATGTAAAAGTTAAATCTCAAAACATGCATGGATGGAATTATTTTTATAGATGTTTTACCTTTGAACCTAGAGCACGTTTAAGTGTCCATTAGTCACGTCTTCTCTGACAGAAGACTTCTTATTGAAGTCCTTTAAAAGTGTTGAAAGTCACAGAGGGGCATGAGCAGATTGGGCATTCGTGTGCTCGCGGAGGGGTGCATTTGTCTTACAGGCTGTTCGGCTTGTGTTTAATTAATTCTACCTTGCGTAATTTATTTTCATTTCTCTGACTTACAGAAGCACTATGAGAGGAAGGTGTGTTTTGGTGTGTGTGTAAATGTTTTTTCTATCCCAGTGGGGACTTTAACCTCAATGCACACAGACTCATGGGGACTCGTGTCACTGTGGGGACATAAATTGAGATCCCTTTGAGGAAACAAGCATATAAATTATACAGAATAACACATTTTAACATGCAGAATAACACGCGTGTGTGTGTGTGTGTCACAAACAAGTTTATCTGATTATTATTATTATTAATAATAATAATAATAATAACATCAAATTATACATTTTCATTTTACACATATTAATAAAGTAATATTGTCTTACAGTACTTATATAATAAATATATAATAATAATAGGGCTGTGCAAAAATTAATTGCGATTAATCGCATCCAAAATAAAAGTCTGTGTTTACATAATATATTTGTGTGTGCTGTATATTATTATTTTGTATATATAAATACCTATGCATGCATGTATATATTTAAGAATTATTTGCGC
Source organism: Pimephales promelas (assembly GCF_016745375.1). Next base: position 1,302,694 of record NW_024121211.1, on the reverse strand, counting down.
TTAAATTCTGTATATATATATATAAATGCATAATCTATATTATATAAATATTAATATTTTACATATGAATAACACATTTTCTTAAATATATACATGCATGTGTGTGTATTTATATATACAAAATAATTATATACAGCACACACAAATATATTATGTTAACACAGACTTTTATTTTGGATGCGATTAATCGCAATTAATTTTTGCACAGCCCTAAATAATAATAATAATAAATATTTATTTAATTTTTAAAACCTATTTTTTAAAACATAATATTATTATATTGCTTCAACACATAAAATGATAAATATGTTTAAAAATATATTTATTATTATTATTATTAAATATTTATTATACAAGTACTGTAAGACAATATTACTTTATTAATATGAGTAAAGTGAATATGTATTATTTGATGTTATTATTATTATTATTATTATTATTATTTTATTGCTAAAATTACACATATATTTTAAACAAATTAATATTGATTTGCAATTGTTATTATTACTATAGTTATTATTAGTAAAGTACTCCAATATCAATTTATGAATAAGTATAAAGTTAATATTTATTATTTGATGTTATTATTATTATATTGCTTACACATAACATACATATTAGTTGTAAACAAAAAATTAAAATTGATTTGTTATTATTATAAAAGTTGATATGTATTTATTATTATGTATAAAGTTAATATTTATTATTTGATATTTTATTATAATTATATTATTATGATTAATATTATTACAACAATAATACATTAATATGAATTTTAAACATAATAAATTAATATTGATTTTCAACCATTTTATTATTATCATTATTGTTCCTATTGTGATAGTATTGTAAATCAATAATTTAATATGTGCAAAACATATTTATTATATGTGGTTAATATACATTAATATAAATATCTATTATGTTAAGAATAATAATAATTATATGTTTATTATTATTATTATCATTAGTAGTAGTAGTAGTAGTATAAAAATTATAAAAAAATAATTAAAAGTGCCACAGGGCTTTAAAGAATAACTTCTTTAAAGTTATAACCTCGGCAAAACTTGGCCAGAAGAAATCATTTTAACACCGAAAAGGTGTTTAATTCTTCATCACATCAGATCTCTCATACAGATTTCCGTAGCCTTGTATAACTCGAGTCAGTGTTCTCTTTCAGCCCATTTGCTCTTATTTCAGTTCCTGACAGACTTTCCCCCGTGACCTGCCCTTCAAGCCGGGCCGATGACTGCAGCGCTCCTGGGGCAGGAACGCAGCGGGGCCACCCGCACTAACACAGGCCCTAATCTACTCAGGAGTCACCTAATTAAACCAGCAGGCCAAGCAGGTAGACTGAGCTTTTCTCGTCGCCACGGCAACCCATTGTATCCTGCAATCTCCCAGGAGACCCGGCTGAACAGAGAGCCGATTGCGAGGGCAATTGGTACAAACAGCGGGGCCAGCTTTCTGTTCAGCTCGGCCTCGACGCTTGAATTACACCGCCCTGGCCTCTGGGCCATCTTCAAACGTACTTTACACTCCGAAGCCAACATCAAAAAAGCCTTCAGTCAGTGAGGCTTTCAAATAAGACGTCACATCTCTTAATTCACTCTCGCTAAGAGCTTCGTAAATTATGTCATTATAATCAATACGGCTGCATTACGGGTAGTCGATCCGTACCATTACGCAGCCTCTTCCAACAAATGAAATAGATGAAGTCGGATGTCGCACGCATTATCCGACGCGTGCATTATATTATCAACAATAACAAGAACGGGAGGATCAGAGTGGCATCTAGAAGATTCTGCTGGAGATACTGGATTTCGCTTATAAGCGCAGTTTGATGGAGAACCCACGTAATGGCAGGGCAGATGAAGGGGTATCGATTGTCCGACGCACAACAGCACAGCTGCTGATGCTGAAAAGGAGGATGAAATGGGAGGAAATGAGTTAGTGCCACAGTTCTCGCATCCATAAAATGGTTGAAGTATACGAGGCCATAGGGCAGTATGGTTTTATGACAGTGCTGCTGTGCTTAGTGGGCAAAAACACCTAAAGAGCATGTAGAAGCATCAAATATTAAGCACGGCTTTCTGCAGAGAGATTCACTATGCGCTTGCTGAGATCCAAAGGTGTGTAAAATGCAATGACAAGAAAACATTTCTATGATTCAGAGAGGCGTGGAGGGATGCATCTTAATGGTGTTGTAATGGCGATGCTCCAAAACGGTGTTTTTGAAAATCTGGTGAGAAATGTAATAATAGATGCATCTCTATCAGAGTATCAGAGTGTTATTGTGTGGGGAGGCTTTTAGCTGCTGGTATTGGTGTGCTACTTTACTTTAAAAAAGTCATTTAATGTTTTGGATTACAGGAGAATATTGCAGAATGGCTTGGTTCCCAGTCCACATTTGAAAAGTTATCCAAAGAGGAATGATCAGATCTTATTTTTCAACAAGACAAATTGCAAAGACAACCAAGAAGAGGACAAGTCCACCAGGCTCATGTTTTTGCCTGGTCAGATTTTAGATTTGAACCTGAAGGCCTGTTCACACCGGGACGAATTTCAAGCACGTTATTCGGCGACGTTTAACGCCTCGTGACTAAACAAATGGCGCCAATGTGAGTGTGCACACCGACCTGACGTACAACACCACACGTAAAAGCGTCATTTTTTTTTAAAAACACCTCGGGTTCGTTTTTTTGTTGTTGTTGTTGTTTGATGCGCTGCGTCAAAAACTATCCGACCAATGAGATTGGCGCTTTTGCTCACGTGTTTGGAGCTTCTGAAGTTACAGTAAAACACAACTTGGGGGCGCTCAAACACAAAATGGTCTTACCGTTTTGTGTTTGAGCGACATTGACAAACATTTGACTAAAGAAAACTGATATGAGTGGTATTGCAGAGCAAATTGGCGCCCTCTAATGTCAGGGAATAAATTTGCATGTTCACTCGGCTCATCGTCAGCGAAAATCGCTTGGGTGTGAACACAAAAAACACATTGAAAAACGCTGGCGAATAACGCGCGCTGATATTCGTCCTGGTGTGTACTGGCCTTTGTAGTGAATATTTGGTCTCACATCAAACTAATTAGCATTTTTTCAACTTCTTATAAACTGCATTGAGCGAAACATCTAGCCTGACTAACACCAGACCACATATCATTTAGAATGAGACGTGGTTTGGAAACCACATGTTCATGTTCTCGTATTTGAGGCGTGGTTTACGAATACCCAGACCCACATTATTGGGTGCTACGAATGTCTATCAAATGCGCCTGTGCGAAGCTCATAGCCAATCGGTTCAATGATACCAGATGTAGTGACAGAAATTTAGATGATGAAGATAACGACGGGTCAGAGATTTATGTACACAAAACGTGTTTCTCAATGTCAAGGATACTTCCTTGGCAGGACGGGTCCTTCCAAGTCATTTACTTCAGAGGCTAGTCGAGGATCCTATTTAGCATTTGGAGAACAGGCTAGCAAGTGCACGTCATTGCGTCATTACATCAGTGAAAGGTTCGCTTTCGGCGCTGCAAAAATGGTAGTGCTACTGGTTTGGTTGCTGTACCGCACTGTTTAAACACACTTGACAGTCCTTATTTCGTCTTGTCAGCCCTCATAGAAATAAATAAATAAAAGTAATGGATAATGTACAGCGAGACGGTTGTTATAGCGAATACAACCCCGCGAACTCTAACGCGAAGCAGCTGGAAGGGGTTGTATTCGCTGTAACCGCCTTGCTAAACATTTTCCCACTTATAACATGGCTACCTACCAAATAAATCAATAATTTGACACAAAATATTGATTTAAAAAGAGTTTATTCATTTAAAAAAATTATTGTGAACAACTGCGTCCATAGCAACACGATCTAACGTTAGCTGTTAAAACACGTGAAATGGTAAAATACATGATCAACAAAAAAGGCTAACGTTATATGAAGTAAAAACTAAAAAAGTGAATCACCAGTGAAAGGGAACAGCTTTAAATCCCCTCTCTGCAAATCAGTTGAGCCGATATGTTTAATGTCAAACGTTAGGCTGTGTAACTTCGCGTCCGCTGCCATGGTCCATAGATATAAACAAACTGCTTCGGTGTGTCTCATATACGTCGTCATCATCTTGCTACTCGCTCCCCGTTCTGTGATTGGTTCAACACTATCTCACGACCAATTCGTACGAATTCGACGCATGATTAAAAAGTGTCTAATTCGTACGACTTCACTCGTACTGATTCGTACGATTTGTCTAAACCCACGTGATGGTTAAGTTTAGGGGCGGGGTAAGGGGTAGGTCATTCGTACGAATTCATACGAATTGGCCAATTCGTAAAATATGTACGATTTAACAAAATCGTATTAATTCGTACGAGTGAGGTCGTATGAATTGTTACGAATTAGCCACTTTTTAATCATTCGTCGAATTCGTACGACTTGGTCGTGAGATCGGGTTGGATTGGTTCCCTATCTCAGGGCAAAATTTGGTTCATGGAGTCCAGGCTGCCTAGCAGCGTGGATAAAACCGCCCTGTGGCAAGGCAGCATGGGGAAAGCCAGGCTACGACAACATCTCTGACTCTTTATCCTACACAAAGCTGTCTGCAAGTTTGAAATGTTTTAAGAAAACAAGATTTAAAGAAAACAAAAGACTATTCCATGCTAAGTTACTTTATCTACAATATTTGTGCAATTCTTGCTAGTTTGAGATTAAAATGGTTCAAAACAGTAAAAGACCACTAAATATTTTGCACAAATGTAACAAGCCTAATTTGGTAGCTTGGTGTGATTAGTGCACTTCATCAAATGTCATGGTGGCGGTTTCATGTACTCTTATCCTTAACTGTAGCATCACTGTATCATGGTACCGTCACGCTCTTCCTTTTTTTTTTTAAAGGGTTCTTAATACAACACTAATGAACTAAAATTGACACCACATGCAAATTATTTTTTTAACGAATCCAAAAAACACATGGTCATTTTCATGGCACTCTTTGATACTTTTTAGGTACCGAAGCTTATATTCATTGACTCCCGGATTGTCTCTATAAAATGACACCCACAGTCAATCAAATCTCTTTTTCGTCCTATATATAGAAATACAGAGGTGTTCTTTTGTCTTGAGCTGAGGCACGTCTTCAGGTTCACTATAACCATTATGGTTACTAAGAGGAAGCCGAAGGCTGAAAAGACTCTCTGACTGCAGCTGACAGGAGAATTAAAGAGCAATAATTTAGCCCAAGTTCCCTGACTCTTGCCTTCAAGATAACAAGATCTCTGAATGTATAACAAGCAAGCACTAAAATTAAGAGAATCTCCAAGTGACTCACACTTTTTTTCTATTTGCTATGGGCAAAAAAAAGGAAAAAAAAAAAAGAAAAGTAGAAGAGTAACATGAATGAGTCATTCTGTGTAATGGGAGAAAATAGATACCTAATGCTAATATATTATCACATCCGATGCTATGGTACAATGAAAACCTGTAGTTTCAAAAGTAATTGACCATTATGTCTACAATTTTGTCTAGTAGGATATGTTCCTGAATAAACATCTTTTGCTTCACTTTTCCAGTAGTCAAATCAAAACTCCCATCATCACCTCAGGTGTGGATTTATCATCGAAATCTCACATCTGGTTCTAATAAGAGTCAAAGTTGTGCTCATCTGCAGAAACAATATCCCTTTAATCCCTTCTTCCATAAATAGGGAGAGGATATACACGCATTTAAACTGCGAGAAAGCTAAAAAAAAAAATCCCTAGACATTCAGCTTTCATGCATTGATGATTCGTTTGATGGTGAACTCTCTCGTGGATTGGAGTTTTTGGCTGGAACTTCAAAAGCATTCATCCAAATGACTTTTTGGCAAGCGGAAAACACCCCATGAAATCAAAATTAATGTTTAGTTGCTTTTAGGCAATGTGTGTTAGCTTTGAGCTCATCTGGTATGCTATCATACTCCTAAAAGTTGACAACATTAGCTTTTAGCAGATATGCACATTTAAAATGAAATGAAAATGGACCGAAAATACTGATGACTCATCCTGGACACATATTTTTGTCCAATCAAATTTTCTCTAGAGTGAGAAAGCCCCACCCCTAATCCCACTTGACTACTAAAAAATAAATAAAGTCCTTCCATGTGTTTTCCCAAACTTCAAAAGGAAATATGTCAGCATTACCATATTCACGATCATCGAGTATCATCAAGAAACCACACAGATATGAGTGGAAGGCGGATTGCAATTGGAAAAGTCATAATTTTCCTAGACTCTTCTATCTAGGCAGCACACAATCAATATGTTTGCATTTGAGCAGCGGCGTATGCATGAGAGTTGTAAATACACACAAATATTTTCTTTCATTGACCATGCATTAATGGAAATGATGTTTCTGCCTAATAAAACAGCATTGAACGACCACAGAGACAAAAGCACCATTTAGGACTAACCCAAACAACACATTTAAACCATCACCGCAGCACTTCCTGCTTTCTGAGAGGATACAATAAAAAAAACAGTAATTAGGCCCAACCGAACTATTAGTCCAAACAATAATCAATAAAAAGCTGGCGGGTTTTGCTTTCTTCGTCTTTTGAACTTCACAGTTGTATTTTATGCTTGAAAAACATTCAACATTTGACATGTTTTCCCTTCTGGTGGTTTATTTGGCTTTTATTATGCATTTTATTCATAATATCCCATTTTAAAACCAAAACTGGAGAAAAGCCAGACATCATGTTAATGTGGTTTTCTTGTCAGGTTTTTATGAGCTGCATTATTTTGCTAGTTTTCATCCATTGAAAACGATGATTTTTAGTCTGATGCAATTAATGATATAACATTAAAAATATTATATCGAGATAGCTGTTCAAATCTTAGACCCTCATTCATTGAGTTTAAGACAAAAAATAGCTCAATCTCCAGTTAGAGACAGGCTTCTCTATGTTCTCTTCTCAGTCACCGTCCACTGCCTGTCTTTCCTCACCTTCTTCATTCACCTTCTCTTGTTTCCCCGTCTTTTTTCTTTTTCGGAGCGTGAGGGACTCCTCGCTGCAAGTCTCCGCCTTACTGAAAGGCGCCATCTGTTCTCCCGCTCAGTGGCGGCACACGACACGAGGGACCAGATTGAAGCCTGGAGATTGGAATCAAAAGAACACTGAATGGGGATTCTTTTTTTTTTCTAATCCAGGCCGTAAATTTGACAACTGTTGTTTAGGTTTCACACATGCAGCTGCCGCTACGGAGGCTCTTCAGCTGATGCGTCTACAGCTGAATTCCATGAATCCACAAGATCTGTCCTCGACACAATGTTAAGGATTTGTCCTGTTTGTATGTGGCGAAATGTGGCCCCTTGAGACTCATCTCTACTAATGTTGGACAACACTAGATCCTGGCATTGGAAATCTGAAATATATGACAATAGCCAACGAATATATATATATATATATATATATATATATATATATATATATATATATATGTTACTGGGGGATTTTCACGCACAACCATTTCTAGGGTTTACAAAGAATGGCGGCAGTCCTGTGGGTTGCTCATGCTAGAGGTCAGAGGAGAATGGGCCGACTGATTCAAGCTGATAGAAGAGCCACTTTGACTGAAATAACCACTCGTTACAACCGAAGCATTTGTGAAGCCACAACACGCACAACCTTGAGGCGGATGGGCTACAACAGCAGAAGACCCCACCAGATACCACTAATCTCCACTACAAACAGCAAAAAAAGGCTACAATTTGCAAGAGCTCACCAAAATTTGACAGTTTGAGACTGGAAAAATGTTGCCTGGTCTGATGAGTCTCGATTTCTGTTGAGACATTCAGAATTTGTCATAAACAGAATGAGATCATGGATCCATCATGCCTTGTTACCACTGTGCAGGCTGGTGGCGGTGGTGTAATGGTGTGAGGGATGTTTTCTTGGCACACTTTAGGCCCCTTAGTGCCAATTGGGCATCGTTTAAATGCCACGTCCTACCTGAGCATTGTTTCTGACCATGTCCACCCTTTATGGCCACCATGTCCCCATCCTCTGATGGCTACTTCCAGCAGGATAATGCACCATGTCACAAAGCTCGAATAATTTCAAATTGGTTTCTAGAACATGACAATGAGTTCACTGTACTAAAATGGCCCGATATGAAGATGAAATTGAACAAAAAACAGAAGTAAAATAAGTATCTTTATTGGTGAAAAACTAAAAATCAGTGAATCTCTATGCAAAAGTCTGAAGCGAATAGTAAAACTTGGATTTTGTTATTATTATGGGTTTTTTTATTTAAAAAAAAAATATTTCCAGTATAACTATTTAAAATCATAGCTAAATTAATTAAAAATAACATTTCCTCTCAAACACTGGCACCATCTAATAAATCAGCGATGCATCATTTAGTGATTTAAACATTTCAGAAGCAAAAAAAAAAAAAAAAAACAGCAGAAAGTGTGCATACAATGGCTATAGACCTTATGTAGCCCGCCCCTTTTCAGCGTTGCACGCTCGTTGTCTTTTGTCTTCCGGTCTGTATACAGCCATCTTGCCTATTTATGAATGAACGGCTCGTTTTAAAATCTTCCCGGTCTACTGACATTTGTTAAGACAATTGCTTGAAACATTACAACCCTCATGATAACTTTCGTTAACCTCACATTAAGTAAATCCCCTTCAAAGCGAATTACTCCTGGACAGCAATGCCATAGAGATATACAGAGCGACCGCAAAACCGGAAGTTCAAAGACAATATTCTAAAGATGGCGACGCCCACGTTTCTCTAATGCATAAGGTCTATTAAATGGCTATTATTCAGCTGTGGCTCATCCAATCACATTTATAATACAAGTATATATGTGCGATAATATTGAGTGTTAACATAAAATTAGCATTACCAAATGGTTACGTAACAAATAAAACATTTTAGGTGGCATTTCCAACAAATATGACAACACTGTTTGGCTAATCTCAACAATAAAACTTTTCTCCAGCCAACATCCTGCACTCAGAAAGACATTCTGAGCTCCGAGCAGCAATGTTCCTACACTGATAAAGCCTTCAGAGTCTTTGCTGTCAGGATTTAAGTCTGAAATCTGGATCCGTCTGATCTTTTCTTGTCTGCTATTGATGTTTACACTCAGCTCGTATGACATGACAAGGCCTGACACTGCCAAATCCCCTTCAAGATAGCCCATTCAAACATCCCTGGGGCTCTCTTTGTTCTGAAATACGAAGGGCAGGTTCACATCTCTTTATCGCTGCGCGTTAACGATATCCTCCGAGCTCGTGTCCCTCACCGGCACACGCGAGCTCTTCCGTCCCTGAACCGAGCGAGCATCTCCTCTGAGGTCCCATCTCACAGAGCAAATGGCCTAAAAACCGTCTACTAATCGCCTTCACGCGGAGCTCTCTAGACACACTCCCACATCAAAGAGGCCAGTTCATGTTAATCAGTTTAAAACACATGTTCCTCAAGCAGTTACTCTGTCAGTAGCCACCAGAACGAACATGGCTAACCGTACACACAAAAATGCTAATAATTCGGTCTGTTCTGCATCAAACACGAGGACAAAGTAATCAAGAAATCCTTCACAATCCTCTTAAAGACTCGAAAGTTTACTTTTGGTGGTGGAGAGAGCGAGCCAAGCCTGCAAATGTGAGCAGCTCATTAGTGCTGCATGTGGCTAGCCCGCGGCGTGGATGCGCGAAGATGGCACCATACCCGTACCCGTGGCGCCTCTGTGCATCGAAGGGCCTGGCCTAATAAGATGCTAAAACACAGCCTGGAGAAAGATGCACACAGTTGATCATGCGGCTCTAATGCACCACCTCCGTAGAAAAGGCGTGCGGAAACATAAAACTTTTCTCTCAGTAGGGAGTTACGATGAAGGAACAGATGCACTTTACCAGGGATGGGAAAAGTATTAGTTAAGCAAAAGGCACAACAATGCTAGAGCGAACGCAAAAAAGTATCCACTAACACACTTTCTTAACTTTTTCAAACGAGAGATGGTGAAATTGTCTCACTTTTTGTAGTTTTGGTGTAAAGAAACCTGTCAAAATGTAATATGGCCTTGTAAGACTCGAAACACAGCGGGTGTTTAGCTGCAAAATCCTGAAATCTGCTACCTGGATGCCTTCAGCTAAAATTGCAGTGGTTTGACTTTTTTTTTTTTTTTTGAATATGATGAGTTTCAGACTAAAAAAACAGGATTGATAATGAAACGTGTTCACACTTTAGTCAAATTTAAGAAATTTGTGCTTTGCTGACGAAAGTAATGCAGGTTAAGGACAGTGACAGATGTTTTTGGTAAGTTATTTATTTATTTATTTTTTCAGAAATTCTTCCTTATTAGGATTAAATCAGCAAAACGCATTGTTTAAACAAATGATTAAACGGTTAACATTGTGAAAACTTAAAAAAAATAAAAATAATAATAATTGAGAAAAGATAGAAAAGACAAATGGCCCCTTTAAACATTCTAATGGAATACAAAGTACTTTTAGCTTGTAATTGCGTTTAGGGATGGGCATAAATACTTGGAAATGTATTTAAATACAAATACAAAAGCATGGAAAAATGTATTTAAATATAAATACAAAATACTGTGTGGAAAAATGTATTTAAATACAAATACAGTATTTTGTATTTTGAAAATACAGAAAATACATGTGAAATTGGCGATTCAGTGCAGGCATCCCTATTAGGCTGGAATCTATCTGGGCCTATTCTGAATGCCAATAATTATTTAGATGTGTGCAACTACTTGGAAACTTTCGTTTTCATTTTATATACCTCTTCCCTTCCCCAGCCCTGTAGGAAATACAAAACTACAAAAAACAAAAAACTTTTATTATGTTTTATCACCATCATTACCTCACACTCAGTAACAAGAACTAACACAAAGTCAATTATATTTTAAATAACTGATGGTGTACTCCTCCAGGTCGTGTACCTATGTGTTTCAGACATCCATCTATTCGATACCCTTAAGCACCACCAGCTTTTCAAAAAGTTTGGGTTCAAGTGTCATCTGTGTCCTATTGATTAAACCCGCAAAGGAAAACAAGCGCTCTACAGGAGCTGAAGAGGGAATGATTGTGTTGAACCTCACAAACAGCTGTCTAATAAGTGGATACTGGTTCAAGATGTCCAAATCCTTCCTCTGATCTTCTAGGAAGTGCAATGATAAAGAGGTTGACTGGCTCAAAGTATTTTGAGTATTTTGAAAATACAAAAATACTCACCTTAAATGTATTTAAATACAAATTACATTTAAAATACAAAATAGTATTTTGTATTTCAAATACATATTTTAAATACATGTACCTGAAATACTGCCCATCCCTGCGTACAACTATGCAGTTTGTGTTCTGTGGCGTAGTGATTTTCAGACACCCAACTCGAACAAAAGTGAACAAAAATGTCCTTGAAATTCAAACACTGATATGTATCAATATTAGCATGAACGGCAAAGACCCAACAATAGAGAAAAATGATTCAAATGACATGGATCGAACAAGGTCTCGAATCCTGATGGTTTCATGCTCTTGGCTAGTAAACTAGTTCATGTTTATGTACTTTGGCTCAGTTTTTAAGAATGAGGTGATATCAGGTAGCCTGTCCATGTTGGAATCTGGCTATTTTGGCTAGCTTTCACCAAGTCAGAGAACAATATGGGTCAAATAGTGTTAACATCAACAACAAAGAATGTTTTAACTGTTTCTCACCTATTTATTTTACTGTCCTTACATTCATCATTGTTTCTTTCCTGTTTTCGATAAGAAAAAACTTGCGACCAAAACCTCAACGGTGTCCAGTACCACCAACTGTTCCCCATACACACTTCAAAATCTCTCAGTGCAAATGCACAGATGTTTTTTTCTCTCTCTTCTTCTTTGTAAGCAGCAGGCTTTATGGCGCTACGGCTAAATGCTAATTTTGCAATATCCTGACGTTTTAAGACTGCATTTCTCTCTAAAGCTCAGTACAAGTCCAATCTCTGCCAGCTCGAGCTGTTGCCATGGTTTACGATTAGCTAGGGATGAAGTATTGATCCATTCTCTACACATTTGCTGAGACCACCATCCAAGAAAAATGTGAAAATGTACTTAAACTGCATGAAAGCAAAGAACGCGCATAATAGAATTCATACGCGATGGCACATTACCAGCGTTATCACGGAGAACTATTGCATATAAATGATTGATACGAATTGTTTTGCCATTAATGGAATGGGGTAATGAACCATTCCTGTGACTATTCCTGTCTCAAACATAACACAAATCAGTCACAAAACAAATCTGTGTGAAATAAATGCATGAAATGCGAGGGGATGAGAAAGACCCTCCTGCTGTGTTAGTTTACACAGTACGTGGGTTGCTAATGGTCTAAATATCAAATGCACAAAAGAGGGATAATATAACAAACAGTATCTCCATTAGATTCTGAGTGACATATCTCTGACGCAAAGCCTTCATTTAGCAATAAGCTCCGACTTCACCTGCTTGGAAAACTGATACTTCCGCCAATAAGTCAATATCGTGGTAAAAATGAGAAAAAATTATCACATTGTATATTATTACATAGGGCTGGGCGATATGGCCAAAAAATCATATCTCGATATTTTTTGGTCAAATGGCGATATACGATATATATCTCGGTACTTTCTACGTTTTCTATTTAGATAAAGAAAATCTTTATATTTAAAATATATATATATATATATATATATATATATATATATTTATATATTCACATTCGGCCCAATGATATCCTACAAACAATGTTGATATTGAAGGATATGGAAACAAATATAATATAGGCTATGCAATATATTATGTGCAAAAAGCTTTTGTTTTTATATTGACTAAAAGCTAAACTAAAAATGAAAATAAAAACAAAAACAAACGCACAAACTAATTATATTAGCCTGCATTTGATTACCCCATTATAATCACTTTCACTTTCATTAAAAATATATACTTGTAGGTTTAAAATTCCACATATGGCACATTTATTTTCTCCAACAACAAATATTTTAGCAATTTGTTTATTTTAGTCAGAATTATTGCGTACTACGTAGTACTATTCACGCGCATGCGCGCGCCGGCGCTCGTTCAAGGAAGCATGAATTTTAGCGGAGATTCACTTGCAGAAGCTCGTCCTCTTCTGACATGGACATATTTGTTGTGAAATGGACATATTTGCTTTACTTTCTAACATTTACAGTTGGAGAATATACCTGTGAAATGTAAGTTGAGCACTGAGGAAAGCACCACATCTCAAACGCATTAAACAGCGCAAGTATATCTGTCAGTCAGCAACAGTGTCTGTCAGAGCATTTGACAGGGCGGCAAGCTGCCTTAAACTTGTTAACTATATCAAAGTGATTTTGACGCAATTAATATAAGCTTGTGTCATGTTTAGGACAAATTGTACTACGTAGCCTAGCTACTTTCACTGCAGCAGCTCACACTGCAACCTCCGCTATTTTTCAGATGTGTTCGAGTCATATCAAACTACTGTATCGATATAAACGGTATTGCCTCATTCCATATCGTTTCAAAAAATATAACGATACATCGTACATACTCGATATATCGCCCAGCCCTATTATTACAGTAACGACACAGCCTCTACAGACTAATTTATTGGAGAGCCACAGCCCGCGTTCTCATTTGTTGTCCCTTTTTTTAAACCAGAAAGGCCTGTATTTGATTTATGTCCTGTTCCTGTTGGGTCCTCTCTTGGACCTGTAATGAGAAGAAGAGCAACAGCTCATTACAGATGCTTCGACCGGCAAACTTTAGCACTGATGAGTTTCGGCTGAGGCCTCGTTTTCCAGTCAGCACAAATCCTGACTGCATGCGCACATGGAAAGCCCCAAGCACGAATCGGACAGTCGTCATTATGGCATGAACTTTACAAAAGTGGTTTGTGTGGACTTACAAGTTTCAACAACCTGATCTCATCCAGAATACGCAATCATTTGTACGGAATGGCAAATTCATGAGAAACCGTACAGGTTGGGTTAAATAAAAAAACCGTGACATGCAAAAATACACACTCTAAAAATGGCTGGGATGTTTTAACCCAACTTTGGGTCAAATATGGACAAACCCAGCCATTGGGTTAAAGTTTTTAATTACATTTTTAACCCAACGTTTGGGTTTGTCCATTTGACCCTTTAAATAGGTTGGTTTGTGCAATTTAAAGCAATAGTTTTATTGCAATAGTCAATTTAACTAAATATAGAACTTTGGGTAACACTTTATAATAACTGCACGCTATTAATCATTAGTTAAGCATGAGTAAACAGTTAATTCATCATTTATAAAACATTAATAGACATTAATATGCAGTTTATAAATACAGCTATACATGTTTTTTCTTGATTTATAAGCATATCTATAATGCGTTTAATGATTGTATTTTCATACTTTGTTAATGATCAATTAATAATTTCTAAATGAATAGCATTATTTACAAACCAGTTGTTTAAGAGTTGTCAGTCATTCATAAGATCACTTAGAAAGTGTAAGTAAATGTAGTAAATACAGGTAGTTATAAAGCATTTAGTAGTGGTTAGTTAACTATTTTTGTGAGCTAATCTAAAGTGAGGACTATTCATGCTTTGTAAAGCATTTATAAAGGCGATTTAAAGACTCGTCAATCTTCTAAACAGTAAAATGTAACAAACACAACGCAGTGATACAGAACATAGAAATATTTAACAGCCTTTAAAAATGCTTTACAAGGCATGACTAGTCCTCACTTTAGATGAGCTCACGAACATAGTTAACTGACCACTACTAAATGCTTTATAACTACCCAAATTAACCCTTAATTACAGCATTAATACATGTTAATAAAGCATTCATTAACACATTAAGTAACCATCACTATATGCCTGAATAATAAGCTGTATGAATGTACATTTAAATAGTTTATTAATCATTTACTTACTCGCTCTAAGTAATCGTATGAACCACTGAAAACTCTTAAATAACTGGTTAATAAAAAATGCATTTCTTCATTTAGAAATGATAAATTGATCATTAATAAAGGATGAAAATACAATTATTAAACAAATTATAGATATGCTTTTAAATCAAGAAGAAAGCATTTATAGCTGTATTTATGAACTGCTTATTAATGTCTATTAATGCTTTATGAATGATGAAGTAATGGTTTACTCATGCTTAACTAATGATTATTAGCGTGTAGTTATTATATAGTGTTACCGAACTTTGTTACAATTCTACATTTCAAACATTCATTTTCCTATAAGTGGCTTGTATCCTTTTTCTGTCTGTTCAACGTAACTGTTAAATATTGCATGAGCCATTAGCTGCTAGATCAATAGAATATACAGTATGTCCATCAACTATCATGTCACCGTCTATAAAATTAGGCAACTAGTGAAAAAAAAAAATGATTGCAATTTGGTTGGAATATATTGGACAGTCATTGCTGACAATGCTATCTTCTGATTATTCATGAGGTTGCATGCTAATCATATCAACCCTGACAATCATTTCTCTCTAACAGCTGAGAGGCAGAAACCAATACATTTGTTTTCATTATTACACTTGCTGAAAGGCACTTCATCATTAACATTCATTTTTGGGAGACAGGGAAGCAAATCTAATAAAGCTTATGTTTCTCTTCCTTTGTTTACTTTTTAAGAAACATAGTTATTTATTCCTAGAGTTGATAATTACATTTTCCTTCTAGAATATAGGCTTTGTGGCAGAATGTCTTGAGTTTCTTTTAGATTAAGTCTGGACATTTGATTGGGAAATTCGAGTTTTTTCTTCATTTTACTATTTGAAGATTATATTTTAAAACTTGAAGTCTAGAGGGGGAAACATAGGACCAATGTTGGGTGTAACTAATTACCAAGTACTAAGTTAATTGAATTACTTTTCCCTTGAAAATGTAAAGTAAGGGATTACTCTTCATTGATCTGTAATTTAATTGCAGTTACTTCTGATGTAATTGAGGTAAATTAAATACTGTGTATAGATCAATCCGATCTCACAGCGATTCGTATGAATTTTATGAGGTGTCTACATCGTACGACCGCTCTTGTACAAATTCGTATGAATTATTGTAAAATATGTATGAAAAAAAGTGTGAAATGTCATGAGATTAGACATAAAACAATAGTGGGCTTAACATCAAAATGTATTGTCTGATGTTAAAAAGTATGTTTTTATAATTCTCCACCTTGGTCAGTTTAAGGGTAATTCATGCAATTTTACAGTATTTATTTGAAAGAATTAAAACAGATTCATGTCTATCCTTGCTGGTTGAGATTTAAATGGGATAGTGAAAGTAATTAGTAATTAAAAGTAATTAAAGTAATTACAGTAATCTAATTACATTGTTGAAGAGGTAATTAGTAACTAGTAATTAATTACTTTTTTTACATTAACTTACCCAACACTGCATAGGACACATTATTCTTATCATTACTCAAGCACGTAATTGTTTGTTTTCCCTTTGTAGGCCCAAACTTTGAATCTTTACATTTGAAATTCATCAATTCATAATTTAATATTTAAAATATGATAATTTAAATCAAAACAAAGATGATGGTTAGCATACTATGGTCAATTTGCATTAGGATGTTCTTGTACTTGCCTAGCTTAAGGCTAACCCATCAATATTTCCAAAAATTGCTTCACAAAGGTTGGATTTCTTCCTAGTTATTCCCAAGATTGAATCCCCCTCCTCTTCATGCTCTATTAAGAACTTTTGTTATGACAATGTCTCGTTTAACTCGCTCACTGGGGTTTTAGGATGGTATGAATGTACAATAAGTGACATACAATAAATTTAACTGGATTGAATTGGATGTGCTTGTAAATATAATGTGCTCTTTCAGACAAAATGCCAAGCTTAATATCATAGAAGAAATGCAATTCATTTAATTGAAATTAGAGTGTCATGTAATGCAATTTATGGCTTGTTTTCAATTGTGTGCAGTAATGCCTAGAAATGAAACATTGTCTTCAGTTAAAGCCGCAGTGATGCTTAAGGCAAAGCCCGTTTAATAACTCTGAGAAACCAAAATGTGATGTAGATAAAATAAACCCCCTTACACTTTATTACTCGCGGCTTTATGCGTTTCTCCATATCTGTTATTCCACTCTGGGGTCTGACTCATACTTCATATCATATTTTTGCGCAACGCTTCATGTACGAGGGTCGATGACACACATTTTGATGTCAGTCAGATAAGCGTTAATTACAGTAATTTCAGCATGCATAATAAATCTGTCATTTTGATACGTAGAAACCCATTACACAGATTTCCAGCAAAAGGTAGAAGGAACATTAGGAGGAGGAACACACACACACACACACAAAAATCCTTGAAATCTAATTTCAGGCCAAGACATTTGGATCTGAATGGACTGAGAGAAACGAAATAAAGATGCGTAACGAGCCCAGCGGATTATTTAACAGCTAGCGATAAAAACGCATTAGACTAATGTACGAGAATGTGGCATTTTGGCTTTATGATTCAACAAACTGCTGTGGTTTGTGATTAGCGGCAGTAGTGGATGGCGTGGTCCCAGTACTCAGGAAGCTCTCGGGGCTCTGATCGAAACGTTAGTGAAAGCCGTCTGCGCCGTCAAAACCTAACGCTTATGGAGCGCGGCAGATAACAGGTCCGCATTGTCCACCGGGGTCTTTAGAGTCTCAGAATGAGCCGTCAAATGAGGCAGCACTAACTCTTCTAATCCGCCATCTGAGGAAAAGCCTCAGCCAAAAGGAGTAAACAAATAAATAAAAACATTTTTTTTTAAAAGAACCACGAGTGTGATTAATCGAGGCGAAAGTCGCCGGCACTCTGGTGTCCGCTTTGAAGTAATGTTTGCGCTGTCACGCAAGCGTGACCACTATTTAGCCCTCGTCAACAGTCGGCGCGGGAATCGGCACAAAACAAAAACGCTGGATTCTAGCACTGCACACAAACAACTGTTAAGATGTTGATGGCTGCATGAAAGTAGAAATGTTTTGAGTTAATTATAAAGATTACTACAAAGACATGTGTTTATAACAGTGTGTTTTGATGTGATAGCTGCGATGCCTTTTGATTCAAAGCAACAACAAAAACGCACCTCAAACGAGAAAGATATTGATAAAATATTGTTCAAAGCAAAATGCAGCTGCAGTCCTAATGTCTAAAAATAAAACTAGATTGTTGTTTTCTTTGGCGGAGTGCTGCTTGCTGTGCAAAAATAGCCTTATGGTGATAATAGTAAGTTGTTGTGGTGGGCAAAGGCTTGGGAATGAAAAAAAAAACACAATGCAAAATCTTAATGAGATTTTTCCCGTTTTAGCATCTGATCAAAAAGTCATTAAAGGGTTAGTTCACCTAAAAATGAAAATTAAGTCATTAATTACTCACCCCCATGATGTACCAACCCCGTAAGACCTTCGTTTGTCTTCGGAGCACAAATGAAGATATTTTTGATTAAATCTGAGAGGTGGATCACTGCTATACATGCTGCCTAATGCTACGTTCACACCGGACGCGAATAGCGCGTCAGGCGCGAATGATTTCAATGTTAAGCCAATGCAAAGACGCTTTACGCGCGTGAAAAATTCCTGCGGCGCGAATGATTGGCGGCATCAAGATCATTGATCGGATATAGGATCGCGCGAATGGCGCGAATTGAGCGTCTGGCGCGTTAAGGCCAATTTATACTTCTGCGTAGGGTGCGCGCAGTAGGTACGGCGTAGCATACGCACAGACGCGTCCCATACCGCGTACCCTTCCGCGTTGCCTGACGCGCACCTCTTCAAAAATGTAACTACACGTCGCGACGACGCGGACCGCAAGATCGGTGATTGGTCGGCTTGGTAGCGTCGTATTTCCTCATACGCATTTCCGCACGTACCTTCTCACGCATTTCCACACGTACCATCTCCTCCGACGTCTTCTCTCATTTCTGCCTTTCAGTTTTAGTAATTTCACTAAAATGAACTGTTTTTTCACCCCAATAAGCTCCAACTCCAACATGATCCACTCTCTTTCAGTCGCTATTGCTTGTAGTAACCTAGCCGTGAGGAATCTAAACACAGTGGAACATTAAAACCCTCCGCCGCCTCCTAGCGTTTCGGAGCAGTACTGCAGAGCAACCAATACCTGAACGCAGAAGTATAAATGCTCACAACGGCGTCGCCTACGTGCGAAGCCAACGCCGTACACTACGGCGTACCCTCGACGCAGAAGTATAAATTGGCCTTTAAGCGCGTTACGCGCGAATGATTCAGTTAGTGCCATTTGTGCATTCACGCGTTTGCCGCGAATTCGCGTCTGCCGCCTGAGTTGAAAAATCTGAACTTTGCCGTGAATTCGCGCCGCGTTAACCAATCAGGAGCCTAGCTGCTTGCTCACGTGGTGAAGTGTCTGGATGCTTCAATAAATTATTTTGTTAATATGACTAAATGCATGGTGGGATTATGCACAACAAAGCAAATGTTTTATCACTTAAAACATTATTTCTATATACGAGACATGTTTTTAATTTCTATTGAATGTTATTCATTCCATAGCTAGATTATATGAAATAGTATTATGTTGTAAAGACAATCAACATATGTGCATAAATTCGTGTCTGGACGTGAGAGAGAGAAAAAAAATCACAGGACAGGTTAATAACTTTTGAAGCTCTATTTATTATCAAAACAAAAAATAAATGACAGCTAGATTAGATGGATGAGGGCGAGGGTGATCCTCTCTCCGATGCGGGACAACATGTCATCAAACTGGGCGCGGGACAGGCGGAAGTACCGCTGACAGCGGCCGTCATCCAGCGCAGCTCCTGGAGCGAGCAAATGTTGAAACTCACCAAACGGTTCGGCTCTGAAGGGTCCGGTGGACACAAATATACGGCGACGATGATCCCCGCGCCGCTGTTCTGCTCTCCAGAGTAAATACAGAGCGGTAACTCTCTTGATGAATGCTCGGTCGACATAAAAACAATGGCCGCCAACGGATTTCGATTCTGACGCGCGTAAATTTCACTTCAAACTTTTGTTTTTACGCGCGCCAGTTTCGCTCTTGACACGCGAATTAACACAAAGTGGTCAAGCGTCAAAATAGACGCGTCAGGCGCGAATTTGATGCGCGATTCACGTCCGGTGTGAACGTAGCATTAGGGATTGAAACTTGACGGCCCAAAAAGTCATTGAAGAAAATGTTTAAATATTCCATGTGACTACAGTGGCTCAAGTATAAGTTTATCAAGCGACGCGAAAACTTTTTGTGCGAAAAACAAAGACTTTATTTGACTATTCCTTTTCTTCCTTGTAAGCCTGAGACGAGAGTTCAAGAGATTTCCACGACGCATGTGCGAGAACTGAACAAGAAGTCGTAGAATAAGAACGCAATTACATGCAATTACGTTACAGATAAAAAATGAAGAGCAATCCTTTACCTTACTTTTTCATAGAATTTTTTTTTTATTAAATTATGGTAACTAATTACTTCCCAGATAGCACAAGTCTATTTGATGTAATGTTTACATCTGGAAGACGTATTTTTAAGAGTGTTTGCTCATCTACAATACATCTATAGGACGTTTCCTTTCAGATGTCAAACAGACGTTTAGAAGATGTCAGTTTAACATCCATTCTAAATCATTACATCTTAAAGACATCTTCTGAAGTATTTGCATTAAATACGGTTTACATTATAGAAAAATATATACATAAAACAATAGTGGATTGATAATAATAAATGAAAATGAATGGATTTTATTATTATAATTAATATTATACTACTATGAATATATTAAAACTGTAATAAGAACATCTAAGAACATCATCAAGGACAACACTCATCCAGGTCACCATCTGTTTCAATTGTTGCCTTCTGGTAGGCGTTATAGGTCTATACAATCCAGTACCACCAGATTTAAAAATAGCTTCTTTCCAAATGCAATAGTCTCCATAAACAAATAGTTGGACCCAGTCACTTACTGCTACTTTTTGCACTAAGATAACTGTTTTAATTAAATTTAAAATAGATTGTTTTTATTCTATTTTATTTATATATTTTCTTCTTTCTTTTTTTTAATGTACTGTAAGGATTATTTATTGTATTTATTGTACACACCCAGTGGAGAGCGCTCCTAATTTCGTTGTATTGTAAAGTACAATGACAATAAAGGCATTCAATTCAATTCAATAATATATATTTTAATATTATTTATTATAATATTTTTTCCCCTCAATAAAAATTATTTTTATTCAACAACACACAACTCTTGAAAGTTCAGTAATCACACATATATTGTTAAATTGAACTTATCCCATGCTCCTAGCTTCTGTTAAAACAATATTATAATTAATATTTCATATTTCATATATCCAAAGAGAAAGGCAAAATAAAGTTTGCATTTCAACGGAAGATCCTTAGCTGTTATTAAAAGAAAAGGTCAGGACTAAAAACGGCATATTATTGGGAAAGACTGCAAACTATTTGCTGCCCCAGTAATAACATGAAATATGCACTATGATATTAAATCTGGAATTTAAATCAGTTCACAAGTGCAAAAAAAAGGATGCAATTTATTAACAGTTGCATTTGCACCTGGCATATGCTCATGAACTCACAGTCAAAACTTTGCAGACATTTTGTTTGGGTACTAATACATATTCTCACTTTATTATTTGTCTTTCACACTATAAACTTCAAAAAGGTGTTAGTGTGTGAATTGCTTCCGTGAAAAACACTGCAAATGCAACTAAAAGACATAATTACACTATTTAAAAACAAAAGATGTGATCTTAATGGCGCACAAAATAATATCAAGTTCAACCTTAACATGACCAGCGTTTTATTTAGGAAATAAATAATAGTATTTATTCATATTTAAAATGAGCTTTTATCTTTATATTTTTATTTTGAGTTCTGTTTTTGTTTTTTTTGTTTTTTTAATGTCAGTATTAGTTTTAATAATTTTAGTATTTCAACTTAGTTATTTTATTTGGGTTAGTTAAGCTTTTCAATTTTTCAATGGATACAAATTTTCTTATTGTTTTAGTTTAAAAACAACAGTGAAAACACAGCACAAACAGTTGCATTATGTCTAAAAAAAAAACTTAAAAAAAACAAAGAACCGGAAAATAGGATCATTTAATGATGCCTTTTCTCAGGATTCAAAGCATCTTTTTGTCTGTTCACTGTTCAAGGTCAGGTTCTGTAACCTCATCTCTCCGAGACTGCTATTTCACACCACCGTGCTGAAGCCCTCCTGTAAGTGAGGATATGTCTCATCTGATAGCAGCCTGATTTAACTTCACTTTGTGGGTTGATAATATGGTGGCAGTGCTCAGGGAGAACAGTTCAAAAGACAAGTGAGCTGAGGGAGTTATAATGCTCCAAATATGAAGCTGCTCGTGCTCCCCTTGGGGTCACCCGGAACCGAGGTGCGCCATTCATTTAACCAAACTGACTCGCAGATCATCATTTCAAGTTCAATTCCGATGCAAGCGAAAGACATGTTCATGTTAGTGAACACACAAATGACTACTTTGTTGATTTATTTTTGTGCAGTTCATTGCGCCATACACTCATAAAGCATAAGAAAACATCCGATCATAGCAACGTGGTTGTTAGCCCGAGCGATTTGCCACTCTAGTAAAGTCATGGCATTTTATACAATAAATTGCTTAAAATCACGCAGCTTTACCGTATTAAAGGGATAGTTTACTTTGAAATTAATTTTGGATATGTTTTAGCTTATACCTCAAGGGCATTCAAGATGTAGGTGTCTTTGTTTCCGCAGTAGTATCAATTTTTAGATTTTTAGGTCAAACCGTTGCTGTTTATCAGTCACATAATGGAGGTCTATGGTCACCACCTCAAAGAGCATGCACAGAGAAGTCCAAATTAAACATGATTTAATGACTCGTAAATGTAAGTACACATTGAGACACGAAACGAGCGGTTTGTGTGAGAAAACGAGTAGTATTAATATCGTTTTTACCTCTTGTAACCACAGCCACGTAAAACTATATAAATACTGTTCGTTTTCTCACACAAACCGCTTGTTTCGTGTCTTAGGCCATCAATGTGTACTTCCATTTACGAGTCATTAAATCATGTTTAATTTGGACTTCTCTGTGCATGCTCTTTGAGGTGGTGACCATAGATCTGCATTATATGACTGACAGACAACTTTTGCTTTGGTCTCCAACTCCAAACGTTTTGGTCTGATTTTGCCTGACATGACGTCAGTTCGCTCTTCGATTTCTCTTATATCAGGGTCTTAAGAACTTTATTTCCCCTAAGTTGAACGGCCATCTTTAAAACTATGCTGGTCAGTACATTATTTGGTAATAGTACCATGGTATTTTGACGTTTATGCATATGGTATAAACTGATTGACATTTTCACATGCAAGAGCATTTACATGGTACTCCAAGGTAAATCAAAGAATGCCAAGCTACTGAATTGGTACACGTCTTAAAAAAAAAAAATAGAATAGCACTTTCTTTTAAAGTGTTCTTGTTGGGCACAGTCACCATCTTCCAAGCTCAAAATCACCATGACAGCCAAAACTAATTTATTACAAAATATAAAAAAAAATGACACCCAAGATAAACAACCAAGCACGCTGTGCAAACCGTAATTATCAAGTCTGTGACAGATGCCCAATGGAGCAGCATACACACTATTAGCCAGATTGAAGCCGAGCATGTTTTTCCGAAATGAGACAGATTTCATCGTTAAATGCCCAAAACGAAAATCCAAAACTCATATGCTATGAGGATACAGAAGTAACTTTAACTGCTTGTCTACTGATCTGAAAGTTACAGTGTGGCTCTATAGTGTAGCACATTTGTCTCATTGTCAACATCCCCGATTTCAGCAACAATGATCACTTCCCATGAGCCCCTCTTAACCTCAATCTTTCAGCAGTTCAAAAGCAGTTCAAAGTTTCCCGCGACTTCCGAACCTCAGAAGTGACATCTTATACAGCCTCTACAAAGAGGCAGTTTCAGTCAAATTAACCAATTATAGCTCCCCTGCTTCAAACGTAAATAAGGCAGAGCGATTGTAGACGGTGCCGTGCGCGTACATCAAACTTCTTCTCGGATCTTCTCATCCCTTTTGCCCTTCAAGTTGGAGCTACAGTTTTCAAAGTACACCTGTCAATTTAGGCTATAGCCTACAAAACAATACAAAAAAGAGTCGTAAAACAAGAAACTAAGGTGGAAACGCTAATCCAATGTTCCCATGGTTCAGACAGAGTGTGTATTTCCCAATAGCTCGACATGCGTAACAGGCATTAACTCACGGTCACATGGGAATATTATCAGTTATGGTCCCCAGGGATAAATGTTGATGTATGGCACCAGCTTAATCATGCATCTTAACCAAAAAAAAAAAAAAAACACGTTACTGCCTCATTTTTAAACCTCATGGCACATTTT
Organism: Pimephales promelas; assembly: GCF_016745375.1. Next base: position 1,278,224 of record NW_024121211.1, on the reverse strand, counting down.
GTCTTTTTTTAAACCTTTATTATTTTTATTTTTAACATGATGGTAGACGAGATGCATTGGTCTGTAATGACAATTCTTGGGGGGAATAAAAAGGTAATATTCTAGTCAATATTTTAGAGTAGAATTTTTTTATTATATTGAGATTCTAAACATTCTAAACATTAAAAATGTGGGGGTCTGCTAGATAAAAAAAAATATTTAAAAAAAAATGTATACTTTTATTCAGCAAGGATGGATGAAATCAGTAATGATATTAAGCAGCAAAAACATTTATATTAGATGCTAATAATATTATACAGTATTTTTGATCAAATAAATGCATCCTTGTGTAAAAGAGACTTCTTTCAAAAAATGTAAAAACACGTTTTTAGTGGTAATATATAAATGCTCATGCACTAAGGGGTTGATTTCATTAAAAAAAAACAGATTTCAGCTTTTGTTCATGTTATATGATTCTTTAAATAATATCTTTAATTTTTGCTGGTTTTTTTTCAACATTGTATTTATTGATTTTAGAAACATTTACATTAAAACAAGCACAGAAAGAAAAATAAAATACAAAAATACAAAATTTAATAAATAAAAAAGAAATAATAATAAAAACAACAACGAAAACAACTATACTATTCAAATGTCAAGACAATGGTACATTAATAACATAATTTGTTATTCCTGGTTACACCGAAAATAAACTATTTGGTTCAGCTTCCTTTAAAATTTTTTGCTGTTTTACAAATAGGCTACCATTTATATATTTGTCCCCGATCCACACTTTTGTATTAAAAAGGTATTACTTTGTTTAAAACTTGATCATCAAAATAAAGTGAAGTAAACATTAACCGTTTAAAATATTTTTGTGTGCATTTTTTTTAATATTAAAAACATCATTATAATTACCAAAAGTAAATATTAAGAATAAGGATACAAAATAATAATAATAATAATAATAATAACAACAGCTTTATAACTATATCATCCCGCCCTAATTGTAATTGGTCTTTTAGCAGATTAAGGTACATTTATTAAAATGAGAAGGATGTGGAGCAAAAAAAAGAGGTCAAGGGCTTTGCTCCTGCGCACAAATCCCAGTCATTTCAAGTGAACCACCCTTCCCACGTGTTGAAATGTTCAGATTTCACATTTCTAACCACTACGCCACCCCATCACCTTCAAGAAAACACCAAGAAGTATGTCGTTAAGATCAGCCCTAGATATTAAACACATTTAGATATGACCATCACAGCCATTTTGAGCTGATGATGAACGTCCATTTATTTGCGTTCGATTTACTTTGAATGCCACGTATTTACTATGTGATGTGGCCGTTGCTGAAACTATCCTGCTGATCAACGCGACCTCAGCTTTAACTGTCGGCCATGCCGAACCGAATCACACATTGAACATGAATTGTTCACAGATTGACAGAAGTCAAACTCCACGGGTGCTTTTGTGTTGGTATTTGAAAGTCAATTCAACGCTATTCATAATAATAGCTTGGAAAAGAGCAACCAGGACATTCTTCATTGAATCTCTTTTTGTGTTTCATAAAAAAAAAGAAGGTCATACTGATTTGGAGTGGCGTGAGGGTACATTTTGCATACATCACTCTTTAAATGTGTGATTTCCTGAGAAAATTCCAGTGCTTGAAATTTCTAGCATTCTGCTTTACTGCAAACGGAGAGCTGTGAGGACCATTGCTTTTAGCACTTGCAAATACCCATAAAGCTCAGCCAGTGAAGGGTCTGTGGGATTCGACACAGTTCACATATTGCCCAGAGCAGCCCTTACGTCTAGGAAAAGGCTCGGTTCGCTGCTAAAAGATCTGCCTATGCCCGATCAAAATGACTCAGCAATGGGCCTGACTGTTAGCGCCTAAGGAAAGCTGCTCAGACATGAGGTTCATTCTAAGCAGGTTGTACACACACGAACACACACAATTCCACAAATAGAGTATGCTATATCTAATAAACATATACCGTTGCCGAGATAAAACCACTTTGAACGTTAAACATGGAAAACGAAAGCTAAATTGCTAAATGAATCCGAGTGATTCTGAAATTCTCTTTACGTACCAAGACGTTCCTCTAATCATTTTAATCCAATGAGCTCTAAAAGCAATGGCAACGTGATTATTTACTTATTTATCTACTTCAATCTCAATGTGAAGTAATGTTTTATAAATATGTTTCATTAGACAAAATGATTGTAATGGTATCCGAGGGTAATTAAATATTGAACAGTTACAGCATTCAAATACCATACACTCTAAAAAATGCTGGGTTGTTTTAACCCAACTTTGGGTCAAATATGGACTAACCCAGCCATTGGGTTAAATTTTTACATTACATTTTTAACCCAACATTTCGGGTTTGTCCATATTTGACCCAAAATTGGGTTAAAACAACCCAGCATTTTTTTAGAGTGTAATATTACAACCCGATCTCACGGAAATTCGTACGAATTTTACGAGGTGGCTAATTCGTAACAATTCATACGACCTCAGTCGTACAAATTAGTACGATTTTTGCTAAATCGTACATATTTTACGAATTGGCCAATTCGTATGAATTCGTACGAATGACCTACCCCTGACCCCGCCCCTAAACATAACCGTCACGTGGGTTTAGACAAATCGTATGAATTCGCACGAGTGAGGTCGTACGAATTAGTACGAATTAGCCACTTTTTAATCACTCGTACGAATTCGTACGAATTGGTCGTGAGATAGGGTAGAATATTACCAGTGTTGTTAAAGAGATTGTTCACTAAAACTACAAAAAAAAAATGATTGACATAACGCTGAAATCAAATAATAATAATAAAAAATACCACAATACAATTACTAAAATCAAAACGAAAGCTATTATGAATAAATAATAATACAATAACACTGAATATTACGTAGCGAAAACCCTAAAATCGTACATTTTAATTATTGTTAGTCTACCTGTAAAGTGAAGTTGGATAACTCAATAGGATTCAGTCAACTTGCCATATAAAATGTATATTACTAAGCATTACCTCAAAAAAACAGTAAATGCAACTGGCATTTCTGCTTGGATGAACAGAATAAAAAGCAATTTTGAATTATGTCTGCTTTACAACAGTCAAAAAAGACGCCTGAAGCTGCGAATAAAGATATACACGGAGGGCATTTACTTTTCACAGTCATCAAATCCAGTTTAACGCGCATTTGGGTTGGCCTCACCTCAGCATTTCACGACGTTCCGACAGACATAGTCCATTTTCTTTTTAAGTCCATCACTGATGTCTGTGCATAAAATGTGATGCAGCACAAAGGAGCACCTCTGTCGTTTTAAATAAGAATCTAATAGCTAAAATGACGGAGCACTTCAGTGCAAAACAGGCTATTTGTAGGCATTCGGGGAGACTGTGGTGCAAAAGGCAATTAGTATTTGGCTGCCGGGCCCTTGATGTGTGATTTCTAAAGGCTGTTAGAGGCACTATCAGAGTTTGGCAGCAAATATGCATAAGGTACATTGTAAACGAGAGCGTGATTAAGACTTAACTAGGCTGCGGATATAAAGAGTGCTGAACTCAGGTGCTTAAAAGCTTGAAGAAAGGCTTGAGATGTAGCTACGGACGACGACGCATAATGGTTTAGGTCCAAACATTACCAGGTGCTCAAGTCTCATGAGCTGTTTCCATACACCTATTTTTATGTGCATTTGGGACAAAAAAACACTTCTGATGGAGGAAAATGGGTTCTTCCCTGATTGCAGCAACTTTCATTTTTCATTTTTACAAACAAACCAACAAAAAATCGTTCATGAACAGTAAAAAAGTTACATACCAAAATGTGATATCCATGCTTTAACCCTCTGATGGTCCTCGGTCACTTCTGACCGAATAATTTTCTGTTTTGAATTATTAAAAATCACAGCTTCATCGGAAGGTTATGATACTTGGTGACTTTTTTGGCATTTGGTATGTGAATACAAAAAAAAAAAAAAAAAAAAAGTCACACTCGTGGTCTTCGGTCAGAAATGACCAACCCATAGGACATGAATGGGAAATTTACAAAAAAAAAAAAATTCTCTGAATTTTTGTTTGTACAATCTACAAATCGGCCACGATTCTTGAAAGAAGTATACCGCAGTATAGGGGTGACACTCTACAACATCAAGAGTGCAAAAAATGTACACCCACCCAAACACACACACATACAAACACACTTTTATACACATACTACAAAAAATCTGTTTTTAATTTTTAAAAATCACAGCTTCATCGGAATATTACGAAACTTGGTGACATTTCTAGGATTAGGTATGTGAACACAAAAAAAATTAGTTCATGATCCGAGCATGCTAAGTGGTCGTAAAAAAAAATTGTCACGATTTTGGTCTTTGGTCAAAAATGACCCCCATAGGAAATTAATGGGAAATTGACAAAAACACAAAGATTCAGAATTTTTTTTTTCAATTTTTTAATAAGAAATAGTTTTTGAGATTGTTTCAATTATATATTCAAATCCACAAAAAAAAAAAAAATATTCATAAACAGCCGGGGAATTCACATGCCTCTCCATAGAGAGCTGTACATGCTATAGTGGTTACACCATAATTCTACGCTTTTTCTCTATACTGTAACCAGATGGTGCTAATTTTCTTCAAAAAATATTTTTTATCTGAAGGCCTAGACTCTATATTACACAAAAATACTGCATTAATAATTTTTTACAAAAAATAATAATAATAACAATAATATATATATATATATATATATATATATTGAAAAAATAGACCATAAATATTGCATAAATATTAATAAATTCAATCAAATTGTCTCAAAATACTAAATTAAAAAGAATAAATATTATAGAAAAAAAAAATAAATTGCATTGGTTTTACTGGGATGGAAGAAGTTTCATTTTTAGGCCTCCGGTCACTTCTGACAGGGAAGGCCCAGGACGTGACTCATAAAGGAAGACCATCAGAGGGTTAAATGCTTTAAAGAAAAATAAATACGTCACTTTGTATTACTCAATAATGGAGTTATAAAAGTTTAAAAGCTAACAAATATGTAATTTATATATTTTTTTACTACAAGTTCACTGACCTTCCACTAAAAACGTACTGTATATGCTGATGTGTTTTTTTTTTTTTTAAAGCTAGTCAGCACAACTCAAAGGCCATTCAAGAAATATCATTTATCTGCAGTTTTTCTAAAGGTTAATTGTATAATTCAACTTTAAGAGATGTTTATACTGGTTAAATAAGTGTTTAAGTGTTTAAGTGCTTAACGCATGAAACATTTACATTTCATGCTGAGATTTCCCATATATCCCTGCAGTTCTCTGTGCCGTTCCTCTTGCGTAATCAGGCCCTGTACTTGACAAGTTTCGCTGTGACACTGTCTCGCTACAATGTGACCTTCTATGCAAGCAAAGACACTCATTGGGCCCTTGGGAACCATTTGGAAGCACCAAGCTTGAGGAGAATGGATCCAGGATGGCTGCCTGCTCTGTTTGAGCCACTAATCTCACCAGAGAGCATCTGACCTCTACTACCTCCGACGTATAGACATGCCTTTGGAGAGTATTACAAAAAAAAAAAAAAGCTAAATACATCAATTGTATTGCATTTACCATAAGGATAGTTCATCAACATGCAACTGCTTGGTTAAGTAACTACAGTACATGAATAAATAAAAGTCAAATCATAATTTATCTAAAAAAATGCTACTTTTATGGAAACGGAAAAAACACATTCCATTTTAAAAATAATTAAACACCACATTGTCAAAGCTGATATTGTGGCTTTACATATGGTCCAACACTAGAATGTGCCATTACATTGTTAACATTTCACCAAAATCAAGCTCAAATGGAGTTATGAGGATTCTGACAAGCGAGTTTCATGCGCGTTTTATCCATCATTAGAACGGCCGCATCCGAGGCAGTAAGTTTGTCACATTAAGTTTTCATCAACTTGCAAGTTATAAAGTTTACTGTTAGCTACAGTATTTTTTTTTCTCTGTCATTTGGCCATAATCTCACTTTATTAAAATATGAAGTGCTATGCACAGGCTATTTATGGCAGTGCTGGTTATGACTCGATGACAAATGCTACACTCAGGCCCCGTCCACACTACTGCGTTTTCGTTTAAAAACGGAGACATTTTGCTACGTTTGCACCTCCAGACTAAAACGGAAAAAACGAAAACCTAAAACACAGAAGTTTAGAAACGCTGCAGCTCTGTTTTGCGTTTTTAATCTCCTGAGGGCGTTTGAAGCTATGTTTACACGGAAACGATTCTGAAGAGAAAACGCAAAAGTGGCGTTGCGTTATCACTTTTTATTCTGCGTTTAGACGAGTGTTTTGGGTGGGAAATCCGCGTGCAAATGGTGACGCAAAAGTGTGTGAAATTCAATGTGGTATGCACTCCAGGCGGCTAGGTGGCAATGTGGAGCACTGCCACACAAAAACACCAAGTCCGCGCGCCTGTTTTTACCGTTTACACACTTTTTTTGCGTTTTTAAGCCCAAAAACGCCGTCGCCGTGTAAACGAAAGGCACATCCGAAAAAGTATTTTTACGTTTTCACCAGCGAGCGTCCTCGTGTAAACAGGGCCTTAGTGAAGACGAAACAAAACGGAGGAGTTCAGAAAGGATGACGCAGAGGCTGACGTTCAGCTCTATGATTGGGTGTCATCAGTCATGACGTGTCCTTCCCTGATTCGTCAGCCACTGTTTACACCGGCACGCGCATGCCCAGTGTTGGTGAATGGTCACGTGATCCGCGTTTTCAGTCGTTTTAATGTGGACGGTGATCAATTCTAATACGCAGATAAAAGGCTGGTGTGGACGGAGATTGTATTCGTTTTAATTCTCCGTTTTTAAACGAAAACGCAGTAGTGTGGACACTTCTCCACTCCTCAAATATTTCTTGACTAAAGAAAATGCTGTATTTATTCAAACAAGCAGTTATTTATTTACCCTTGCATTGCAAACAAGCAGAGATGCTCCACAATATGTGCAGTACTTCATTCAAGATAGAGGCGGGTGGAGTTGCAATGGAGATCCAATGGAGTTACAAAGTCACAAGCTCTTTTAATAGCCGTAGTTTTCATTGGTTGAATATTTTCAAAACCAACAGATAGATGTAAAGGGTGGACAGGGTGGATATATATAAGAAATATGGAATTATGATTTATAAGGTTTCTGTCCGATGGTCACACTTTACATTAGAGTCCAATTCTCATCAACTAACAATAGACAATGACTTTTGCCTCAATTATCTCCTAATCCCTGTGTAGGATTAAGGGATGTAGAATATAGTCATGCAAAAAAAAAAAAAAGTGCTTTATAAGTTCTAATAAACAGCCGATACCCTAGCAATATGCATGCTAATAAGCAACTAGTTCATAGTTGGAATCAATAATAAATTGATCTCAGCGGAAATATTGTGCATCCCTCTGTAAAATATAACAGATCACTGAATAAAATCCAACATTGTGCAAGAAAGGTCACCAGATAATGAAATGAAAAATATTACAAGTGTCATAGTCATGGCCCAGCAGAAAGTGAACACACTCATGAGTTTCAGTCCAGCATTTTGATTTTAAACAGTTATTTGATCCCAAAACAAATGCTTAAATTTAAAAGGAGGAAATATTTCATTTACACCAATGGTTTTGCTTTAAATACTGAAGTTGTTTAGATCCACATGTGAATGTGGAAAAATGTAATTCCTCTTACTTTAGCTTTTAAAGGACAACTCTGGCGCAAAATGAACCTTTGGTCTAATTACACATTGCTACCTAGTCAACCGTTATCTGAGATTTGTTTTCATGATTGCCGAATGTAAATAGTTTTATCTCTAAAAACAGTTTAGCCTATAACGCTAGTATAATGCTAGTATATAGGGCATAGAGTAATGACAAATAAAAATCGCTTGTTATTACCACTAACAAGGCTCAAAATAGCCCCACACCAACACGACAGCATAACAAGGGTCCCTACATTCAAACCGAAGCATTGAGAACTTTGTCAGTGTCCATACAGTTTAATAAGAAGATATTTTATACACACAGTCAACTTCGCGAATACAGGAAGAAGCCATCTTTGAAAAATAGTCCCTATCAGTCGATCTACGAACGCCGATCCAAGTGCGCTGAACTGTGCAGAATCTCATATGGTCCGTTGTTTCCAGAAGAAACACAAACACAAACCGTTTACTTCCCTTCAATATGTACACGTAGCCTACTGTTCGCGCTCACCTTATCACCTTATTCACATCTCACCAGCGCACTTGGATCGGCGTTCGTAGATCGACTGGCCGAGACTATTTTTCCAAGATGGCTTCTTCCTGTATTCGCGAAGTTGACTGTGTGTATAAAATATCTGCTTATTAAACTGTATGGACACTGACAAAGTTCTCAATGCTTCGGTTTGAATGTAGGGACCCTTGTTATGCTGTCGTGTTACTGTGGGGCTATTTTGAGCCTTGTTAGTGGTAATAACAAGCGATTTTTATTTGTCATTACTCTATGTTCTATATACTAGCATTATACTAGCGTTATAGGCTTAACTGTTTTTAGAGATAAAACTATTTACATTCGGCAATCATGAAAACAAATCTCAGATAACGGTTGACTAGGTAATAATGTGTAATTAGACTTAAGGTTCATTTAGCGCCGGAGTTGTCCTTTAAGCACAAGCATTTCAAAACCAAACTCGAATGTCACAAAATCAGCCTCTACAAACCACCCATCATTTCCATATAAAAGAGGCATCACACATTCAATCTGAACTGACGCTGTGCTAAACTGAAGACGTTCCCCTGTGCCTGGTGACCCACTCCTGCTCTCAGCCGAGCTGTGAAGAGACCGTACAGACATTTGAACTCACCGTTTTCTGTATTTTCATGCTCGGTGTCAGTGAGGGTGAGGTTAGAGTTGGCTCTGCTGGAGAGACAGGAGCTCCGGCCGGATTTGGTGTTGCTCCGGCCCCAGAGTCGGACGGCGTGCTCGGGGGAAATGATGCCGTCCGTTTCTGTGTCAGCGTCTGATCCCACGCTCACAGAGTATTCGCGGTGGGGAAGGCCCATTTCTGTCCTATATGCTGCCATGTGGGGCGGCACGGGATCTCCAAAGGCCATGTCTCTGAGAGAGAAGTCCACCCCTGATAAAACAACACACAAGAACACAATGAGAGAAAATGCATTCTGTGTAATGCATACAAGAACAGACTAAAAACAGGAGTCTGGAACTCCCTACCCCAATTCATTTTCTCCATTTCATTTCATATCGGTTTCATATGGTTAAGTGATGATAGAAATGTCTAATAATAATAGTAGTAGAAACTTTTTCCCTGGAAGCATTTGTTTTTGTTGCCAGCACTTTCTATAATTTTCATAAAAGTTTCAAGGACACCAGAATATTCTGTTGAATGAACATCTTGCAATACATCAAAGAAAGAAGAGCTCTTCTTTATAAAAATAAAAAAAAAAAAAACCTTTTATATAGCTTCAGGCATTCTTTTTTCATCAACTCTTAAATGTGGGTTTCATAAAAAAAGCAACATTTTGAGTAAAAAACCTGAAAAGAATCAAGATTTTACCAAAGACGTTTGGATTAGATTCCGTAACGATGATCTCAAAACACAGATGCAGTCAATCGAGTCCATCAACAAACCGAAAGCTTCACACTTCGACCTCGTCCTGGGTCGACATTTCTTTAAGGAATATTAGGCAGTTTTGATGTATGCTGTTTAATGTTGATCGCATTATTTACTTTATTATTTAATCAGGAGATTCAGTAGTCTTTCAGAAGATGTGTAATAGCGCCCCCTACCGTACAACAGTGAAATAAACACTGAAAGATGCACAATTACGTCAATGGCGGGGAAAGAATTAAAAAGGCAGTACAATGTAAACTATTAACTTACAATTATTAATTACAAGTGTAATTTTTTTTTACACATAAATGTCATAAATTAATGTGATGTTTACTTCCAAACGTGAGTGATGTTTCCAGTAGGAACGTTTAACTGGAACACCTCTGACATCCAAATTGAATGCGGAATAACAAACAAGTTTCTGAGTGAAAAGTTGTTGTTTTTTTAATTACGTTTAACGCTTTGTAGGAATTTTATCGTCATGTTAATCATACCGCGGGCACTTCGGTCTGTGCAAGCGCCGGAAAGCGCCGGAAGTGATATCTCGCACGTGTACGTCACTCATTGTTTAAACAGAGATTTCAGAAGTGTTACCCTTCACTGTGAAGATCTAAACATATTTAGATATACAGGAGATTGCAATGGAAGACGATTTCGATATATTTTTATATGATCAATATGTTTGTTTTTTTTCAACTGCGCGAGAGATCACTTCCGCCGCTTTCCGGTGCTTACGCAGACCGAAGTGCCCGCGCCCTCAGATCACTTGGACGTGGCTGTGGTTACAAGAGGTAAAACTGTATAAATACTGTTCGTTTTCTCACACAAACCGCTCAATTCGTATTAGGCCATCAATGTGTACTTCATGTTTAATTTGGACTTCTCTGTGCATGCTCTTTGAGGTGGTGACCATAGACCTGCATTATATGACTGATAGACGCGAACGGTTTGACCTAAACATATATCAAAATTGAAAATACTGTGGAAACAAAGACACCTACATCTTGGATGCCCTCAAGTTAAGCTAAAACATACCAAAAATTAATTTCAAAGTGAACTATCCCTTTAACTGAGTACCTGCTCTTATGATACTCCAATACTGACCGGGAATAAGCAATATAGGCTATTAACAAGCCAATATTTAATCAAATAAAAAACAACAACAACCTAACGATAAGTTTATTCGAAATGGAACACTCAAACCCACAACCTCAAAAAACATTAAATTGGCCAAAGTACGAGGAAAAGGGAGGCCGTGTAGAAAGAGCTACAGCAAATTACAGATTTATGCCTGAGAGTGAGCGTAATAATAGTTAGTGTGCCTGAGAGAAACATGACATTTAGTATTCATGGCGGGGAAGTGGATATTTTTTCAGGTCACCATCAACTGGACACATTAGAAGGTCATAAAAGACATCAGCGAATCAGCATTCACGGCACCCCCCTCTCATTAAAGTCCCAGCACACTAATGGCAAAGCTACAACACCGCATTCGCCTTTCCTTTTATCTCTCCGGTTTTAGATACGGCCTTTTTCAAAACGGCTGGAATATATTAGCGACGGATCAAATCGTCACCGCAGTCTCTCTTAATTGCTAGAATGCGATCACTCTCTGAGGCGTATATCTGAAAGATGCGCCGCTGATCTGGAGCCTGTGAGATGTGCGCTCTCAAAGTGTATGATAGTTCGTCTCGTTTTAACAAGAAGATAGATATGTGCTTTAATATGAAGAGGGCAAGTAAAAAAAAAAAACACAAAAGTCATGCATCCGGGATCATTACCATATTCTTTCCATCAAAAGTTTTAAAACAGCTCATTTAGGGGAATTATCAAATCTTTCACATTTACTTCTTTTTTTTGTTATAAATAATGAATATTATTAGGTGCTCACAACCCCAAATCAAGCTTTAATGCTAAATATCAATTTAACAAGACAAACCTTAAATCTAAAAAGTAAGTCATGCCTATACAATTATAATTTTAATATTACTTTTCTTAAATGAAACAAATCAGTAAAGAAATATTATAGTATTAATAATAAGTCCAATTTGAAAAGGTTTTTTAATAATAATAATTATATTCCTTTTTTGTTGCAAAGTTTGCAGTCTTTTACTCACATTTTTGCCTCTTTAGTTTTACTATAGCAACAACAAAAAAGTCATTATTTATTTACTTTTATTTCCAAATGTTATTTACCTTTATATCCAAATGGTTGTGCTTTTATTTTCTATTGTATTTCTTTAAAAAAAAATTGGAATATACAGTATGACACCATTATGGACCTCTATGATTCTTTTGATAGTGTTTTTGTTGTTGCTGCTGTGTTTTTGGAGTCTGAAAGCCTGAAAGCTCAGTAATAATGAAAAAGAGCAGCATGAACATCCAGCATATGACATGTAGATGAGTAAATAGTAACACAACTTTCTAATTTGGGTAAACTGTTCCTGTACAGGTCTGTCTGCTGTAGAACAGATTTGAAAAATGCAGTTTTGTTGCTGCTGGCCGAAGGTAAATCCTGTGGAGACATGCAGCAATCAGAAATGCATTATACTTTAATAGGCAAATTATAATGTCATCAATAATGGTTCACTTCTGAAAATTATGCCAGATTGCTTCCAGGGCAAATGCAAACCATACTGGAGTCCATGCAAACTGTAACCCAACCAAAGCGATTCCATCCGAGTTTGGAAAACACAGACTCGAATGAGAAATCAGTTTGTGGTTTTATCCCTGGCATGGCGGTGAGAGATCTTGCCCCGCTCACCTTGCCTGCTGAACTCATCGGCTTCGTGGTGCACCACGTCTTTGACTCGGCTGCCATAGGCCAATCTGGGGTCCTGATCGAAAGCTTTGAGGGTCTCGCTGGAGCTGTAGGACTTGGGGTTGAGCTTGCCGTCCTCGCTGTCAGCGGAGGAGCTGGTGTACCGGCGCTCCGTGTCCCGCCTGGAGGTCAGAGAGCGGTAGGGTCTGCGTTCTTTCACTTCCATGGCAACCTTTTCTCTCGTCTCAACATCAAAGGGAGGGAAAGAAGCCAGTTCAGTCCGTGTGATTCTAGGAGAAGACAAAAAAGACTGTGATTACGAGTCTTAATCAGCTAAAACCTAACATTATAAAGTTTGGGATTAGTCTTTTGCGCTCACCTAGGCTAAACTTATTGGATGAAAAATACAGTAAAACTGTAATTTACTCCTGTGATAACAAAGCTGAATTTACTCAAGTCTAGAGTGACACACGCAATCCTTCCAATATGCTGATTTGCTGCTCAACATTTATTACTATTATTAATGTTAAAAAAAAAAAACAGCTGGATAATATTTTTGTGGAAACAATGATTTGTTTTCAGTATTTTTTGCTAAATAGTACGTTCAAAAGAACAATTTGTTGATATTTTTAAATGATTTTCTGTGTGTAAAACTTTCTACTGTCACTTTTGATTAATTGAATTCAAAAAATGATAATTTCCTTGTTAAAATGTTAATGTTAAACAAAAACACAAAAACATCACTCCATATTTAATCATATCTATTCATAGGTTTCGACTACCCAGCTATTTTAGTGTGCCACTCACTCGGGCAGCTGAGAGGAATTTATTTTTTTTTTTTTTCAAAACCCTAAAGGACAAGTTAAAAAAAGAAGATTTCTGGGCAATCCTTTAAAATAGTTCTCCTAAGTCGGGGTGACATAATGCGGCACTGCAGCATCTTGTAAACCAGGATCCATTTAAAAAAAATACAGCACAACAAATCTTGTGGCTGTAAACTTTATGAGTTGAATCCCCCTCCCTTCCTTTAAGAAAAAACACTGTGCTTCCAGCAGATTTTTAAGTGGCAGGTGTCCTTCTGTTTGGTCTGTGGTTTAGACTCTGTGAGTCAACGGCCAATGCAACAATACAGTCCTGTCACGACTATCAAACTGCAGCAGCCAAGACTCGGATAAAAGGGTGACTATACCTCACAAAACACTGGGGGATATATTAAATATAGTTCACCTTAAAAAGACAGTTCGTCATCATTTATTCACCCACATGATTTGTGTTCAGCACAATAGATTATATAAACACACACATTCATATGTCCCAATCACCATCCATTTTGGTTGAATGTTTAACCCCTCCGGCTCTACTTGCACAACTCTGAGCGGGATTCAAACTGGTGTTTCTGGCAAGGGAGGCTGGCACACTAACAAGGGCGCTAAAGACGTCTCAAGCGTCAGTCGCTAGTGCGCTTCTTGAGGTCAGGGGAGTGAGGTTTACTCATACAGCTCTACTGGCCTACACTCACCCCCTTAAACCTCACGCTCATCCGGGTCATGGCACCAATGTAACCCTTTGTGTTCTAATCGCTCCGAGAGGGATTCGAACCAGTGTTTTCAGCATGGGAGGGAAGCGCATTAACAAGGATGCTAAAGACCCTGGTCCCTAGTGCGCCTCTTGAGGTACAAGGAGTAGCGTTTACTTATACAGCTCTTACTTACACTCACCTCCTTAAACCTCTCGCTCATCCGGGTCACGGCACCAATGTAACCCTCTCTAGTGCACCTCTTGAGGTACGAGGAGTAACTTTTTCTCATTCAGCTCTTACTTACATTCACCCCCTTAAACCTCACGCTCATCCGGGTCACGGAATCAATGTAACCCTTTGAGTTCTAATCGCTCCGAGAGGGATTCAAACTGGTGTTTTCAGCATGGGAGGGAAGCGCGCTAACAAGGATGCTAAAGACCCTGATCTCTAGTGCGCCTCTTGGGGTTAAGACGAGTAACGTTTACTCATATAGCTATTTCTTACACCCACCCCCTTAAACCTCACGCTCATTCGGGTCACGGCACCATCATAACCCTTTGGGTTCTAATCGCTCCAAGAGGGATTCGAACTGGTGTTTTCAGCATGGGAGGGAAACGCGTCAACAAGGATGCTAAAGACCCCGGTCTCTAGTTCACCTCTTGAGGTACTAGGAGTAACGTTTACTCATACAGCTCATCCCCTTAAACCTCACGCTCATCCGGGTCACGGCACCAATGTAACCCTTTGGGATCTAATCGCTCCGAGAGGGATTCGAAGCAGTGTTTTCAGTATGGGAGGGAAGCGCATTAACAAGGATGCTAAAGACCTCAGTCTCTTGTGCGCCTCTTGATGTACGAGGAGTAATGTTTACTCATACAGCTCTTATTTACACTCACTCCCTTAAACCTCACTCCTAACCCGGGTCACGGCACCATCATAACCCTTTGGGTTATAATCGCTCCAAGAGGGATTCGAACTGGTGTTTTCAGCATAGGGAGGGAAGCACGTTAACAATGATGCTAAAGACCCCGGTCTCTAATGCGCCTCTTGAGGTACGAGGAGTAACGTTTACTCATACAGCTCCTCCCCTTAAACCTCACGCTCATCCGGGTCACGGCACCAATGTAACCCTTTGGGATCTAATCGCTCCGAGAGGGATTCGAACCAGTGTTTTCAGTATGGGAGGGAAGCGCATTAACAAGGATGCTAAAGACCCCAGTCTCTTGTGCGCCTCTTGATGTACGAGGAGTAATGTTTACTCATACAGCTCTTATTTACACTCACCCCCTTAAACCTCACTCCTAACCCAGGTCACTGCATCAATGTAACCCTTTGAGTTCTAATCACTCCGAGAGGGATTCGAACTGGTGTTTTCAGCATGGGAGGGAAGCGCGTTAACAAGGATGCTAAAGACCCTGGTCTCTAGTGCGCCTCTTGAGGTACTAGGAGTAACGTTTACTTATACAGCTCTTACTTACACTCACCGCCTTAATCCTCACGCTCATCCGGGTCACGGCACCAATGTAACCCTTTGGGTTCTAATCGCTCCGAGAGGGATTCGAACTGGTGTTTTCAGCATGGGAGGGAAACACGCCAACAAGGATGCTAAAGACTCCGGT
This sequence comes from Pimephales promelas, assembly GCF_016745375.1. The sequence continues at coordinate 1,262,682 of NW_024121211.1, read as the reverse complement.
GTCTAGTGTACCTCTTGGGGTAAGAGAAGTAACGTTTACTCATACAGCTCTTACTTACACTCACCCCTTTAAACCTCACTCCCAACCCGGGTCACTGCACCAATTTAACCACTCCTGCTTGAACCTGCATTCCCGAAATGGTGTCACCGTCCATGCTAACAAGAATGCTACAGACTAAAGAGTAGAATGAACATTCTGCAAAATATTTCTTTTAGCGTTCTATAAAACAAAGAAATCCATACGGCCATGACATGAGGGTGAGTGAATTAGCATTTTTGCTGCGTTATTTCTTTTTGCACACAAGGAAAAGGAATCTACATTATCATCTGCCTCATTAATATTCCAGCCTCATCCTAAATCCGCATTACAAAGCAAACAGCATTGAGAGAAACATTAGACCTTCGTAATGCAAGCTTGTCAGCAATAATGCATACCACCTCTGTAACTAAATGACACTTTGTATCATAGTGTAAAAACAAAATGGCTGCGTGGAGGAAAATATATCGGTGTAGGCGCCACTATTAGATCACACAACCTGACATCAATTTATAGGTCCCTTGATTTTCCCCCGGACAGGATATCACACAGAACCGGAGCTGCGGAGGAGGTCTTAAACATGTCGATGTGGATTTATGAAGTTGATTAGAGGTTGGGTCATTGTTTTCTCTAAGGCTCACTTAAGATAGTGAGGTTTCCCTGCTTGATTCATTTCATTTCCTGGACTTCAGCTCAGATCCACATCAAGTGTTTCTGACAATACAAGGTTTGGTATCTGTAATAGATTAAACCACAGGCTGTGCAGTCTTCAGACATGTCCGACCATAGAGCACCATTCATCCACTGCATCTGCCAGCAGAGCATGCAATGTGCTGTTAAAAATAGAATACACAATAAAAATAATCTTACGGAAATTGCCAGAAACACATCTGGGTCACATCTCACCTGAGATGTATTTTTGAACAAACAAAATGAAACACATTCTCTGTTACATTATAAAGAAAAACAACAAGATACTGCTTGAATTATAAAGTAAATGTGTAAAATAGAACAAAGTATTGGTTTATTGACATATTTACATTTTATTTTAATAAAAAAAAGTGTTTACATCCAGACAGAATATGTTCATTAGTATAGTGAGAATATGATTTTCACATTGCGGTAATGACTATTATCAGAGAAAATGTTTTACGTTCATAAAAACTGGTGAAATTTTCTTATGGCAAAATATAAATTCTTATGCAGAATTAAAACTCATAGGTATTTTGTTAGACTGGATATAATTATTATTTTAACATGAATAAAAATAATACATTTTATTTTTTAAAAAACAACAGTAATTGTCATGAAAATAATGTAGTGTTGAAAAAATATATATATTGTAGGGAAAAAAAGGTTACAATTTATAATAAGGTCCATTAGTTAACATTAGAGAATAACTACCTTAACATGAACTAATAATGAATAACACTTCTACAGTATTTAGTCATCTTAGTTAATATTATTTTCAACATTTATTATACACGATTAAAATCAAAGGGTAATGCATTAATGCTTAAACATGAACAAACACTGAACAGCTGGATTTTTATTAATTAACATTAACAAAGATTAATAAATACTGTATTAAATGTATTGCTCATTGTTAGTCCATGTTAGTTAATACATTAATATTAACCAATGGACAACTAATAAGTGTTGAATGAGTAAGTAATGAATTAACTAATAAGTGTTACCAAAAATCATTTCAGTATAGTATAGTAGTATAGTATAGACAATGTTAGAATGCAGAATTAAATTTACATTTACATATTACTTCAAATTAAAAAAAGCTTTTGAGTCCAGACAGATGTATTTTCATTACGGTAATGATCTTTTTTTCACATTAAAGAAATGACAAATATGCAAGATAATGTGCTTAACGGTCATGGAAACAATATCACCAAAAAAAAAAAAAAACGCAAAACAAAAATATTTCTAATTTGACAATTAACATTTTTATATAATAAAAATGATAAATCTTTTGATTTTGAGTCTGGACATTGCTTTACAAGATAGACACCAGTCTCACTCTCAGTCAAAGCTGGTAAAAAAATAAATAAATAAAGATTTACAAGTCAATCCACACATCAAAAATAGAAAGCTTAATCATAATGGAATTTGGTTCTAGATCCTCTTAAAAGCCCCAAAAAAAACCCAACAGTACGAGTGGGACAATATGGCCGACTCGCTCTCAGCATGTCCCGGGAGATAAGCTCTTTAAGACCACTGTAATATAAATGCGTGGCTCTCCCGCAATAATCCGCAGTAAACTATATCTAACCCCCCTTAAACAGCCTCTTTATTGCCAGGCCCATTGTGAAGTCGGGGTCACCTTTTGTATGGACTGGCAGCTGAAAAGATGGCCGTGATTAATGACTTGGAGACCTCTGCTCCGGGACCTCCGCTGTGGACAAAAACTGCTTTTCTCCTAAAGACCCGCAAGAGCACTTCAGCTGCCGGACCGGAATCTCCAAACCATTTGCTTTTAGGTTACTAATTTTGCAGCATTTAGAAAGAGTCTTCTAGCTTATGCAAATTCATACAGAGACAAAAGAGCCTTTATGGCAACACTCGAGGGGGTTTTGTTAAAGTGCATTGTCTTAATTTCCAAAAAACCTCGCTTCAATGAAATCGCCAAGTAATGTGGAGATTCTGCTCATACGCCGCGCTCCTGAATATCCGAGGTCTCGTGTGCACAAGGGTGTACCTTTGGGGCCATGGGAACGGTTTCCGTCTTTTCAGTGAAGGATAGGCCCGTCATTTACGCTTTGACAGCTGATGTCTAGTGCAAATACATATCTGTGAAAAGGAAGACGCGGTTGACTGACGTTCCTCTGTGAAGAAACTATTTTTGCTCTGTGTGTTTCTCCTATGATAGTGTGTTAAGCTGTATGAATAATCTGGAAAACAAGAATAAAAGTCAGAGACGTCGGCTCCTATCTAATCCCCAGAGCCCTGTGGTGGGCAAATAAGAAAAAAAAAAAGATGATTTCTGCCCTTGCTGAACTGGTGCTCGGAATGAAAAGGGAACACAATATATGTACGAAATGAACCGTGAACTGAAGTTAAAGGAGTAGTTCGCTTTTAAAATAAAACTTTTGCTGATAATTTACTCACCCTTATGTCATCCAAGATGTCCGTGTCTTTCTTTCTTCAGTCGAAAAGAAATTTAGGTTTTTGATGTAAACATTCCAGGATTTTTCTCCATATAATGGACTTCAATGGGAACCAAATGGTTCAAGGTCCAAATGAGAGTTTCAGTGCAAACTGCAAACTGTTCAAAGGGCTTTAAACGACACCAGACGATGAATAGGGTCTTATCAAGCGAAACGATCGGTCATTTAAAAAATAAATAAAAAAGTTTAAGTTTTATAAGCACAAATGCTCGCCTTGCTCTGCTCTGTGATGAACGTTCGTGACTTTCCTGTTCTAACTCGTTCATCAAAATGAACAAATATTTTTTTCGAGTCATGACTCGAAGGGTCCTAGATGAGACTCTTATTCATCATCTGGTGTCATTTAAAGCCCTTTGAAGCTGCACTGAAACTCTCAATTGGACCTTGAACCGTTTGGTTCCCAATGAAGTCCATTATATGGAGAAAATCCTGGAATGTTTTCATCAAAAACCTTTTGACAAGGACATCTTGGACGACATATGGGTGAGTAAATTATCCGCAAAAGTTTTGTTTTTTTTTTAAAGTGAACTACTCCTTTAAGGCAAAGCGTTTAAATGTTTGGGATCGGTACGATTTTTTGAAAGTAGCAGCGCCATTTTTGTGGCAAACTTCTATTTATTTAATCCAAAAATGAATAAATATTGTGAAATATCACCATAATGCCTGGGATGGCAAAACTGAACTTTTAGCATTATTACTCCAGTCTTCAATGTCACATAATCCTTCAGAAATCATTCTAATATCATCATAATAATATCACTGACCTCCTGTTCTAACCAGATGCACACCGAGGGTACATTTACATGACGGCAACGTAGTAAAAACTGACTAAAAACTATTTATTTTTCATGCCAGGCCAGTAGATGGCGATGTCACTTTGTAAAGAAACACTACACACCTATGGACTGAACACATAATATGCATGTGCATGATGTCACTGTGTCACAAATTCGTGTTTTTTGAAGATTTACATGAGCGTATTGTTTTAAAGCACTTTCAAAAAGTTTTCACGCCGCCAAATCACTGTTGTTGTGTAAATGAACAGCCGAAATGTTTTTAGTTGAAAACGGCGTCGTGTAAACGGCCCCTGAAAGTGATAAGGCTGTGCAATGTGACACAACAACAGCCAATCGGAACATTTTGATGTTTCATATACAATTATTTGGAGTGGTGGGCGGGGCTACTCATAAAGCAATCAATATTCTGATAGGACACAGTATTAGCCCAGTTCTCTGAACTCATTCACTGATCAATTTGTTGTTGTTTTATTTATTTTTTTAGAAATTCTATTCATGTTGTTTATACTGTCAGTTTTATACATCGATCTTGGCAGCTTTACTTTGTAAGCTTCAATTGAACAAATAATACCCTTTCCTGGACTATTCAGCGCTTTAATGAAATGTTATTGAATCGTTTATTGAAAATGCAATGAAGACAGCTCTCTGTTGTTCAGGTTCTGCTTTGTTTCCTTTGATTTCCCTTCATTTTAAACACAGCTGAAGAAAATCACTCTGGGGAAAGTAGCAAATAGCATATCTATAAAACAATCCACTGCTCAGGTATCAGTTTCCTTATACATTCAATGATATCGATCAGTTGTATTCGATGAACATTCATGCACACCCTGTTTTCTGGTTTGGAGCCAAAGAAGAAGAAGAAAAAAAAGAAGAAAAGGCAAACGTTGTTGTTTCCGGGAAGGGAATGGGGTGATGTTCTGACACCTCAACATATGGATCAGAAAAACAATGCGAGCGTGAGCATCTGCTATGGAGGAAGTGTGGTCTTGGTTAAATGCTTTTAAAGTGACATGAAATTTGCATTCAACATTCTTTTTACTGCTGTAACAGGGCATATTTATGAGTAAAAAAGGGATATTAAGCAAGAAAAATGTAGAATTGGGAATTGGGAATTGATGAGTGAGCGTTAAAAGTGGGCGTTTTAATGCCAGAGGAGTCAGATGTATAATCTCCGTCTACTAGACAGATTATGTCGATAATGCCGTAGTACATTGATAGATGGGTGTTTCTTCAACTTTGTGCACTTTTATGTCCCAAAGGTTGTTTTTTATTAAAACTAACAGATTTCATATTTTTTTTTTTTTTACCATGCCTTCAACATATCATATGACTTATGTATAGATTTGAGCTTTATCCTTGTCTTGACATAAAATCTTGAAATATGAAAATTAATTATACAAATATGTATTGCATGTTTATGCAATATAAATATGACATTCCCAAAATAAGACCGAAAGACTGTCCCACAGACATATAGTGTCATTTCCACTACACTGACCAATTTCACAAGTTTTGTACAACTTGAGAACACACCAGTATCGAGTTAGAGATGAAATGTGTGAAAAAATGTGATGAAGAAATCAATGTAAATATCACTTGTGAACAAAATATTTCAGTGCATCATTTCCAATAAAATTGTAAATATTTAATAGTGGGTATTAATGATATGTAAGATGCCATGATAAACAAAGTCAACAATTTTATGCCAAATTTCCAATAATGCTTCAAATATAATTTCTCAGTCATTTCCATCACACGTCTCAACCAAACGCAATAGATCATTTGTGATGGAAATGACACTAAGTGTGAAAATACTATATAATAGTTTACATTTATGACACATAAAAATGATACTTATGAAATTAGCCCCAAGACAAAGTAGTCAAAAATGTTTACAATGTCATTTCCAACACAAACATTTCCACCACGGAAAACTATCAAACACCTATATATGTCAATTGAGATGTGGTGGAAATGACAAATGAGACTGGTGGGAAATTCATGGCTTGCAAAGAACATCATGACACTATCATGGTTTTGTTTTTGTGTGTTTTTAGTAAGAAGGATAGCATTTTTACTGCTCTCTAAAGTTGCAGAAACAAATTTAGCATAAAGAGCTAAAGACTTATAGGAAAGGGTGTGTAAAGAATAATTTTGTACATAATTTGCCCAGCTGTAACTTTTTCAAATGATTCATTAATTGTTGAAATCTTACTTAATAGTGCATGCATATCACATTTCACTTCAATATCGTGCAGTCCTACCAACAATTTTCCATCAGTCCTTTTCACCACACATCACTATCGAACACAATACATCATTTTGAGATGTGGTGGAAATGACAGTAAGGGTGAAAATATTGTATATATGTAAAAATGATAGCTATGAAATTAGCCTAAGCAGGACAAAGTAGTCGATGATTTTACACCAAAATGTGCTTCAAAAGCCATTTCCATTAGTCATTTCAACCACAGAACTCCATCAATCACAACACATTACTTGAGATGTGGCGGAAATGACACTGTGATGGGAATTTGCATGGACCATACGTTTCTATAACATGTCCAAAAAACTAGTTTGATAGTAAAAAAAAGAAAATTAATACAATGTCGTATCATTTACCTCTCTCGAAACTAAAATGTCCACCAACCGGTTTAGCAATTTAACATAAAAGAGCCCAAGACTCGGAGGGAAGGGTGTGTTAAGTCCCTAAAGGGAGCAGTCAGGGTGGGACAGGGTCCCAGGACTGCTGGGGTATTATTCGAGCTCCGTGTCCCAGACCGGTGGCTTATGAAGCCCTTCTACTCCGGCTGAGATGAAAGGCTGCCATCTATATGCAAATGGTTTCGGTCTATTCTTGCAACAATTAGTGTGTGTGACAGTGTGAAAGTGAAGCGATTGAGCACTGAATAGAGTGTGGTCATCTATCTGTTGAACTGTTTGCGCTTTGACTCGTCAATGTTCTTAATACTTGCAAAGCTCAATTGTTTTTGATTGATTAAATGGTACTGGATATTACAGAGAATCTTTCAGAGCAATCAATGTGGTTTGCTGAACTATCACAGACAAAGAAAAAACATCTCATGACTTGTTTGGCGCAGATGGGAAACAGTGGCTAATTTTGCCACTGATTTACAACACATGGGACAAAACAAGCTCCTGATATGAATAAATCAATCAAGTATTAGAGTTCAGAAGTTTCATAACTTAAGATATTTGATGTTTTTGAAAGAATTTCCACATTTATTTAATCAAAATACAGTAAAAACAGTAATAGTTTACTATTTTTTACAATGTACTGTTTTCTATTTGAATATATTTTGAAATGCTGAATTTCCAGCATTATTGCTCCAGTCTTCAGTGTCATATGATCCTTTAGAAATCATTCTAATATGATGACTTGCTGCTCAAGAAACATTTTTCTTTTTTTCACAGCCACATACTTGTGGAAACCGTGATGCATTCTTTTCAGGATTCTTTGATGAACAGAATGTTCAAATAAATGCTGTTCTTTTGAAATAGAAACCTTTTGTATATAAATGTATTTACTGTCACTTTTGATGAATTGAAAAAGGGTGTAAATAATGGTACATTCCTGTACAAAACAATCATACCCAGTAACAATAAAAGCCTAAATAAGGTCCTCTCTGGGGTTTGAGTACTTCATCCATCAGACAGAGAGAGCAGGTTTGCTCCCTGATCGATTAGGAAATTCCACCTTGCTTGGGGAAAATAAAAATAAAAATAGATGCAGTATGTCCTGCTGAAATTTAAGAGGCTTATATATGAATATATGAAAATCAAACAGTGTTATATTCAGCGGGTCAATAACCACATGGCATCAGCCATTAGCTAGACTTCTCATGGTCTAGGACTTTCCTCCTTCAAATGTTACAATATCTACCTGGATAAGTTAGTTCAGGCAATAATTTAAAAAACAAAGCAAATCCTGTATAAGAACTCAATTTAGGTTTGTAGAAATTGAGAGAGTAAATATCAACAAATATCTAGTAAAACCAACTATCTAATACTGGTGTTCCCATCATGCACTTGGGCATGAATAATTAATAAGGGTGAATTTTCACTGTTTTCCATCTGCATTTACACTGTTTTATCATTGCTGTTGTTGTTAGGTTTTACCATTTGGCCGAGATAGTTACTTATTTTCATTGTTAATTTTACTTAACTTATTTAAGTAAATGTAACTTCATTTATGATCAGATGCTTTCGCAATTGCGGTTTCTTGACTTCTTTTTACCCAAAGCAAAGCTTCGTCGTGAGTTTATCGGGGGAATTCAAAAACAAAACATGGGCAAGGTTCTCTTATCAAAGCTTACCTTAAAAATTCAGGTTTTGCCATTTTACAAAGAACAATAAATCAAGCTTAGAGTTCCCTAAACTAATGTTCAGTAGATATCCTCCATGCTAGCGCTAGTTAACAAGCTTGTTTACAACCTGAGTTCAGTTTCCGAGGTCCTCCTACTCAACATCACTTACAGGCGAACAAAAGCAGTGTTGGAGCCAGCGGGTAGGTTCACAATTGTGTCCCTGCAGGTTTTAAAGTGCGCTCAAAGCTGCAGGCGAGCACCCCTCACTCCTTTTGCGGAGCTTCATTCACATGCCTGTCCTGTGCTGAAAAGCCTGCTGGGTCAACAGAAAGGCTTGCTTTCAATGGGCGAGAGTGAGATGTGAATTGGCACGGGGGTTGTTATTGATGTGTGCATGCGTGTGCGTAAGAGACCGTCTCCTTCAGGGATCAGAAAGGAAACCCTACTAGCATTTAGAGAGGAAGAGTAAAAGCATCAAGGTAGAAGTAGCCCAGAAATCTTCCATTTGTGAATCGCTGGGACGTGAAGGTTTTAGGGCGACGGGGGCATTTAGTTTGGTTCAGTAAATAACCAGCATTCTGAAATGGGGTAGGGGGTTTAAATGCATTTATTTGCTTTCCTCTCCAACGTGCATCCCCGACCTTGACCTACAGAAACGTCCAGACGTCACTGCATCAGAGCGATCGTCAAAAACGCTGCTTATCCATTAATAGCGCGACAGTGAAACACACCCTAAATCAATTTCATGAGGTGACAAAGTCATAAAAACAGCAGTGGAAGGGCATGTAAGCGGAAAGAGAGGGAATTGGTGGATGTGTGTGGAGTTATATATAGTAGTGTGTGCGTGAGACATGCTCGAACATAGATTGTGTCTATGACCATAAGAAATACATCATCTTGACTCGATCTTCCTCTCTAAATCCTTGAAAAGCAAATGAGCCAAGAAGTAAATTGGGGTCAAAATAAATAAGGAGCATAAGAGCTGGAGGGGATGGAAAATCAACCTTAAGTCTGGAAAAAAACAAGAAGGATTGAACTACATTTGTTCATTTTCTAAAGGAAATGTGAGTGGTGCTTGTATGTTTGTGTCAAAGACCCATCGCGCATTAAGCGTTTGATGTTTCAAAGGTGTTCTCATGTCGTTAACATGTCAATGCGGTTGCTAGAGCGTTAAAAAAGCAGCAGATTTTAAGAAATGGGCAAAGTTTAAGTGGATTAAATTACTTCTGGAAAAGTCTGGTATATGCCATCAAAGGGACAAAGTTACAACATTTTGTCATTTCATCGGAAGGACGAGTTCTGAAATGATTAAACATTACGAGGTCAAAAAAGGGAGGAAGGAGGGGAGGAGGAAGGAAGGAATGAAGGAAGGGGGAGTAGGAAGTAAGGAAGAAGGGGGAAAGGAAGGAAGGAAGGAAGGAGGGGGGAGTAGGAAGAAAGGAAGGGAGGAGGAAAGTAGGAAGGAAGGAAGGAAGGAAGGAGAGGGGAGTAGAAAGAAAGGAAGGGAGGAGGAAAGTAGGAAGGAAGAAGGAAGGAAGGAAGGAAGGAAGGAAGGAAGGAAGGAAAAAGGAAAGAAGGAAGAAAGGAAGGAAGGAGAGGGGAGTAGGAAGAAAGGAAGGGAGGAGGAAAGTAGGAAGGAAGAAGGAAGGAAGGAAGGAAGAAAGAAAGGAAGGAAGGAAGGAAGGAAGGAAGGAAGAAAGGAAGGAGGGTGGAATAGGAAGAAAGGAAGGGAGGAGGAAAGTAGGAAGGAAGGAAGGAAGAAGGAAGAAGGAAGGAAGGAAGGAAGGAGGGTGGAGTAGGAAGAAAGGAAGGGAGGAGGAAAGTAGGAAGGAAGGAAGGAAGGAAGGAAGAAGGAAGGAAGGAAAAAGGAAGGAAGAAAGGAAGGAAGGAGGGGGGAGTAGGAAGAAAGGAATGGAGGAGGAAAGTAGGAAGGAAGGAAGGAAGGAAGGAAGAAGGAAGGAAAGAAGGAAGGAGGGAGGGGGAGTAAGAAGAAAGGAAGGGAGGAGGAAAGTAGGAAGGAAGGAAGTATGAAGGAAGGAAGGAAGTAAAAAGGAAAGAAGGAAGAAAGGAAGGGGAAGGAAGGAAGAAGGGGGAGTAGGAAGAAAGGAAGGGAGGAGGAAAGTAGGAAGGAAGGAAGGAAGGAAGGAGGAAAGTAGGAAGGAAGGAAGGAGGGGAAAGAAGGGAAGGAAGGAAGGAATGGAGGGAGGGAGGAGGGAAAGAAAGAAGGAATGAAGGAAGGAATGAAGGGGAAAGTGGGAAGAAAGGAAGGGAGGATGAAAGTAGGAAGAAAGGAAGGAAGGAAAAGGAAGGAAAGAAAAAAGGAAGGAAGGACAAAATGAAGGAAGGAAGGGCCATTCTTTTTTCTTTTATTTTCTGCTATCAAAATAAATTATAGGCGTTTTAAAAAAACAGTGTAAAATATTAGTTGTCCATTTTTTCAATAAATGAAACACAAATCAATAATACATTAATATTTTAAAAACAACATCTGCCCATTCTTTTTTAATTATATTTATGTCATATAAAAATAAATTATGGAAGTTATTTAATGTATTGTTACATTTAACAACTATTTCAAACATGGGACACATAAAACAAATGAAATGTCGATTAGTCAATTGTATAGTGTCACTCCCAGTACTCGAGCCCGTCCTCCATCACCTTTTCTAGTGGGATTTTAGCCCACTGACCATCATTCACAAGCAACTGTACGTAACATGTACCAGTGCCGCCTCAGCCTGCACCCCGACGGAAGGAAATAAATGTGAATGTCGCAGTGCTTGTGTGGGGACAGGTGGGTGTTCTGTGCCACTCCGGCTCATTAGCGAGCGATTAACGCTCATTACGCCCCTATGGCCAGGCTTGGCTTGATTCATAACCCCGGAAGGGTTGAGAGCAATCTTAATACTCGCTTAAGCAATAATCAACTGCTTATAATCCCTCAGCACTAAGCCCAGAATCCCTAAACTCCAAACGTGTTGGTTTAACACAGCCGGGGCGATGAGAAGAGATCCTCAGAAGCACAGGCTCTCTCTGGCGCTTCCTTCTCGGACTGAAAGACCTCGTATAGGAGACACCGAAGCAGTGTTTTATGCTAAAGGGACATTACTGGGATATTTTTTCGCTTCACACTAACGTGGTTTAAAACAACCCGGTCTCATCCCAAGACGTCATATAACTGACGTTTTGGGACGTCTTTTGACCATACGTCAATATTCGCCTTTTTAGGGCCCCCTTAAACGTCGGTAGATGAGGTTATGGGATCCTAACTCTACCCCATACCTAAACCTAACCCTAAACCTAACCCGTCACCTAACTGACGTTAAAGGTAAAGCGTCAGTTGTATGACGGCCCGGTTACACTTAACGCAAATAGCCATGACAAAGCCAAAGAGACACTAAATTTGTTGTGAATTAAGAGCAATTAAGAGTATTTTAAAGTTATTTTATTTTAAATATGACTTATTTTACACAACATACAGTTTTGATGATGAGGAGTCATGCCGTAAACAACACTTTAGTGTTGGGTTTAATTCTCACTATGAACTAGGCTAGTTGCTAATGCTAATTACTTAATCCGAGGATATTGGCTGTTTATTAGTACTTATAAAACACATATTAATGCCATATTCGGCACGACCATATTCTACACCTCTTAATACTGCACGATTAATCGTTAAAAGATCGCCATCTCGATTAAAACATGTCATTTCATTTTCAATCAAACAGAACGATTCGTCTGTGTCAAATAAACCTTTCAACAATTCAAGCACTGGGATAAAAGGTTATAGTTCGGATATAAACACTGATGTCTACGGTAGCTATCAAAATAGAGCTAATCACTTTTTGAAAGTAACTTGGCGCCGCAATTGACAAGTGACCCTAAAAATGTATTTGTCATTGAATCGTCCATTCAAGAGATTTGTTCAAAAAAGCAGATTCATCAAAAAATAAAATCATTGAATCGTTCATTTAATTATTTTAGAATATTTAAACATTTTAATTGACTGCATCATTATGACATTTAGTGTGGCTGTCTGTTCAGAATCATGATCTCCGTTTCAAACAAACAAAAAAAATATTCTCAATATATCTAGAATCGTGCAGCTCCACCTTAACCGAACTACCTTTCTATTAATAAGCAGTTATTAGGAGTTTATTGAGGCAAATAAATCATAGTTAACAGTGAGAATTGGACCCTAATCTAAAGTGCGACCCAAATGTTTTTATTTATTTTAATAAGGTATATTTAAGACAGTTCCCAGCAATGTTGCTGACAATTTTTCTTGAGCAGCGAATCAGCATATTCTGAAGGATCATGTGACTCTGAAGAGTAATGATGCTGAAAATCACATCTTTGATCACAGGAATAAATTACATTTTAAAATATATTACAATAGAAAACGGTTCTTTTGAAACGTAATAATTCTAAATATAACTGGTTTTATTTTTTTTCCATCACATTAATACAGCCTTGGTGCGCATTCTATGAAAAGAAATATAACACAAATCTTACTGGCCCCGACCTTTTATATCAAACATTACTGCAAAGAGTTTGACATTTTATGACAATTTTATGGTTTGAGATAAAAATACTGACATTACAAAAATACTGTTCGCCAGCTCACTAGAGACTTGATTATTTGTGTCTTTCCAACTTGTGTGTGTTTCAGAGCTCCAAAATAAGTTTGTTTGAGAATATGACAGCTGGTTCATTAATTCACAACATATTTCTGTGATGACTATTTTCAAACAAAGAAATGCCGCAAATATTGAATACCATCAAGATCATGTCAAAGGAATCTGGCGTACAATGCAAAAATAGCAACTAAAAAAAAAAAAAAACATACGACCAAATAGCTTTATTTAGATGATCATTAATAATACTGACCTCGTTAAGGCAAAAATAACTCTTCTGGCTCACAAATGTCTGTCTGTTTTCCGAAAGAAAGCTGATTGGAATGAATCCCTGGAAAGAGGGTCATAATTTTGGTTTTCGGTGAATTATCTTTGCTGAATAACTCTTTGTAGTCAACCCAGATCTGTCAAGCAGTCGGCTAAAGACGGGCTAAGCGTTAAATACATCTAAAGACAACTTAGTCTGAATGCTAATGTTTGCGTGTGATGGATATTTACTTTCTCACAACAAATGACTTGAACTGCACGTTATTTCAAAGTACAAGAACATGCCTATTGCAATGATGAGATAAAATCACATCCAACGAAGAATTCAATGGTACAGAAGTAAAACGGGTTGCGATTGCAGTTTCATACCGTCACTATAACAATATGTATATAAATATCTCCCCATCCAGCATCCTAAATGACACATGATTGCACTACTATCTGAACCATGTGAGTAAACATCCCCCCACCCCCCACCCGTGACACTCGGCAGGATTCAGTCTGATTTAAGGTGGGGATAAAACATCAAATCTCTACCCGGCTTACCCCGACCACTGGGTGACGATTTCAAACCCTGCCAGCCAGAAAGCTCTTTATGGAGATCTTTTCAACCACTGCACCCACACACATTTACAGACACACACCGTTTGGAGAGAATATTGCTTTGATAGCCCGGGGTCTCATGCTACATTTTCTGAGGAGACACTCAGTGCCAGTCCTGGATAATATTGGGGGGGGCCTTTCGAAGAAAAAAAAAGTTAGAAAAATCTAAACCATATTAATATAAATAGTAGTATTAATAGTGTTATTAATAAACATTTGTTAGTGTTAATATGTATTAACTACTAATAATTACAATAAAAATGTGTTGGTGTATACAATTATTTATTTACCTACTACTACTACTACTACCATCGTCACTACTACCACTAGCACTACTACTTTTATTATTAGAAGTAATAGTAGTGATTGTGGCACAATATTTGTTTAAGTAACTAGTTTTATTATTAAAAATAATGTAGTAAATACTAGTACTACTACCACTACCACAACTACTACTACTACTGCCACCACCACTACTACTACAGTGTAAATATGTATTAACTACTAATGATTATAATACAAATGTGTTGGTGTTTAAAATTATTTATTTACCTACTACTACTACTTCTACTACCAATACCACTACTACCACCGCCACCACTACCGCCTCCACCACTACTACTACTGCCACTACTACCACCACCACTACTACTACTACCACCACTACCACGGTGTAAATATGTGTAAATAACTACTAATGATTATAATACAAATGTGTTGGTGTTTAAAATTATTTATTTACCTACTACCACTACTACTACTTCTACTACCAATTCAACTACCACTACCACTGCCACCACTACCACTACCGCCTCCACCACTACTACTGCCACTACTACTACTACTACTACCACCACTACCATGGTGTAAATATGTATTAACTACTAATGATTATAATACAAATGTGTTGGTGATTAAAATTATTTATTTACCTACTACTACTACCACTACCAAAACCACTACTACCACCGCCACGATCACTACTACTACTACTACTACTACCACCAATACCACTACTACCACCGCCACTATCACTACTACTACTACTACCACCAATAGCACTACTACCACCGCCACTATCACTACTACTACTACTACTACTACCACCAAAACCACTACTACCACCGCCACTATCACTACTACTACTACTACTACTACCACCAATACCACTACTACCACCGCCACTATCACTACTACTACTACTACCACCAATAGCACTACTACCACCGCCACTATCACTACTACTACTACTACTACTACTACTACTACTACTACCAATACCACTACTACCACCACCACTATCACTACTACTACTACTACTACCACCAATACCACTACTACCACCGCCACTATCACTACTACTACTACTACCACCAATACCACTACTACCACCGCCACTATCACTACTACTACTACTACTACTACCACCAAAACCACTACTACCACCGCCACTATCACTACTACTACTACTACCACCAATAGCACTACTACCACCGCCACTATCACTACTAATACTACTACTACTACTACTACCAATACCACTACTACCACCACCACTATCACTACTACTACTACTACTACTACTACCACCAATACCACTACTACCACCGCCACTATCACTACTACTACTACTACTACTACCACCAATACCACTACTACCACCGCCACTATCACTACTACTACTACTACTACTACTACTACTACTACCAATACCACTACTACCACCGCCACTATCACTACTACTACTACTACTACTACTACCAATACCACTACTACCACCGCCACTATCACTACTACTACTACTACTACCACCGCCGCCGCCAACAAAACCACTACTACTACTACTACCACTACTACTACTAGAACTACCACTACTACTACTACCACCACCAGTACTACCACTACTACTTTTATTATTAGTAGTAATAGTAGTGATGGCCGAACAAGATTAGTTTAAGAAACTATTAGTTTTATTATTAATAATAATAACAACAATTACATTTAGTAGTAATAGTAAATACTAGTATTAACACCAACAACATTTTTATTATAAACACAATAACACAACAACAATAATTATTATAAAAATTATTAGCATTATTATTATGATTAATAATAAGATTTAGCACTGAAGTAATTATTCGAATTTGTATAGATTATTTTTTAAATAAAAAAACACAAAATAATAATAATATATTTTTAAATTGGCTGCACATAGGTGTCCAGGTTTTTATTATTTATTTAGTCTGAAGTTGAATTGAAGTTTAATAGCAAGACTTACACAGCTCAAGTCATTCAAGGTCAACTGAGCCGAACTTTTCCAAGAAGTTTTTGGGGGTAATAACGCTGTGGTACCTCCATGAGAATACAGTGCGTTCGACGACAACAGCACAGCGTCACCTCTCACTACTCTCTCTTTCATCACGATGATAAAATAAGGGCCAGGAGCTTCTGCTGCAAATGTTCTCAAGCGCATCTGCCCTGCAAGCAGACAGGCAAGCAGACGCCTCTCAGTGACAGCTTGATACACTACCCTGCGTCAGGTTTCCCCAAGTAATGAAAAGGCAAGCTGAAAATTGAGTCTCTACACCTGTATTTTCATGTCTACTCTGCCAACTATCCCCAGTAGTTTTTTTTTTTTTTTTTTTTTTTTTTTTTTACTGCATTTATGGCTCTCCAGAGATTTTTTTTCTTTTCAAAACACAATATGAGGATGTGTATTGTGTGACAATGCTGTCTAGTTGTGTGTCTTTACTTTGAGCATAAATACAAATCTGAATAATCATCATCTATGATTTTGTGATACTGATTTGTGATCATAAAAGTTGGAGAGAATTTTTAAAGTCTTTTATGCTGCTGCCACCACTACTGGCAGTATACAGTATAAAAAAAGCAATACTGTAAAAAAAAAAAAATTGATTACAATTTAAAATAACCTTTCTATTTGGGTCTATATTTAAAGATAACTTATTTTTGTGATCAAAGCTGAATTTATCATCATTTATCACCAGTGTTTAGTATCACATGACCCTCCAAAAAGACCCATTTACACGACACTTTCAACAACAAAAAATAAAACTTTGAATGTGTTTTACACAACAACAGCGTTTTGTGACATGAAAATGCAAACTTTTTTTACACGAAAAACAGGTTCTTCCATTTTTATAAAATCTACAAAAATGGAAGAATACGACAAGGCGTTTTTAAAATCGGAAGTGTGCTTTCTAAAAAAAAAAAAAAAAAAAAACGTTTAGCAAGATGATTGTCTTGGAATTGAATTATGGATGCCAAAAACAGAGCAAGCACATATGCCGCTTTCATCCTTTTATGCTGGGCATCTGCTGTAACTAAAATAAGATTTCACAAATCTTTCTACACAATAACAAGATATGACAATATATGACGTTCCACATGTCTGACAGTCCACGGTGAAGCTGTTCAATGGAACGGGCTAATGTCTTTTCAATGACCCAGCTATGACATCACAATGGAGACAAACAGATTACGGCATTATGTGCCGCCCAGGATGATTGGCGGGCGGGCACAATCTCGATTTAATAACAACTGTCATTACAGCCATTAAGAGTACGCTTGTTCAAGCACTCCGGCAAAAACCAGACAGACATTGTCCTGTGCGCCTCTTTCTTTAGGGCTTGATTATGGATCCGTGACAGTGAGACGTCCTTTCAACCGCCAGGTCAGCACACTGTATCTTTTATATATTAATCTAATTCCATCGGTAAATTAGGATTGATCACTGCAGCTCTGGGCCGCAATCATCATCCAGGATCTAATCAGAGTGTAGAGGTTTGGATTAGGGCGCTGGCTGGGGCCAGAACGCTCCATAAATATAAAACATATGAAAAGCGTAACACAGAGAGGGAAATCCGATTAGTCCCACCCCCCCTCTCCCCTCTCTCTCTCTCTCCACAGGTGTGCTTTCAGTCCGCCGCTTAACAGCCTGCCAGCAGCCTGCAAACACACCGAAATAACACTTTCCCTATCTATTGTCCGTCTCCAGCAGGGGATATACGAGCACCATGCGCACCCCTGACGGATGTGAGCCAGAGGTCTCGCTTAGAAGACTTTTGGGAGAATTGGACAGAAGGGTCTGCTGAATTAACACAATCTCACTTTATTAAACCGGAAGCTTTGGGACCCGAAAACGACCCAAATAAGAAACGCAAATGCAGGGTAAAATGCAATGAACCTTATACTATATAAAGTTCGAGGTTTGTAACGCTTGATGTTTTTGAAAGAAGTTTCTTCTGCTCATAAAATGCTGCATTTCATTGGTCAAAATTACAGTAAAAACAGTAATCTTATTACAATTCAAAATAACTGTTTTTTTATTTTAATATACTGTATGCTATATCAATATCAATGTTGAAAACAGTTGCGCTGATTTTTGTCGAAACAGTGATACATTTTTTTTTGTGCAGAACAGCGATTATTTGAAATGGGCAACAGCAACAAAATATTTTGGAATATGATACATTACTTTACTGTCACTTTTGATCAATTTAAAGCATCCTTTCTGAATAAAATAATTTCTTAAAAAAATATTACTGTTTTTATAATTACAGTGTTGAGTGTAATTCATTACTGTAATTTAATTACTTTTCCTTGAAAAATAAAAGTAAGGCATTATTTTTTTTTTGTAATGTAATTAAAGTCACTTCTTCTGATCTAATTGCATTAAATATAGATTATAGAACAACTATATATAAAACAATAGCAGATTTCACATCAAAGTTCGACATTTAATGTTAAAATATATGTTTTTAATGTAACCTTCCTTTAAATACTTTGGTCAGTTCAAGAATAATTTATGCAATTTTATATTATTTACTTTAAAAGACTTTAGAGAAGAGCAGTTTTGTGTTTATCATTGTTGTTCAACTGGTCAAAGTTGCTATGGGATTTAGAATAATTATTAATTATTAATAAGTAAAGCAATAATTTTCAGACTTAGTAATTAGCGCAGTAATCTAATTACACTGTTGAAAATGCAATTATTCATGTTTAGTATTAATTAATTCAGGTTTGGAAGGACTTCGTCATGCAGAACAAGGTTTCCACGATTTTTGTCTATACAATGAAAGTCAATGGGGTCCAAAACAAATTTCATTGAATAAGGGGAGAGAAACAAAGAGTCTTAGAGGTTTGGAATGACATTAGGATGAGAAAATGGCAGAATATTCGAGTCACCCCTTTTAGATAAAAAAAAGGCTTTTCAAGTGGTCATCTGTTCAATGTTTCGCAAGGGTGCAGGGTGTGCTGACATGTATTGTTGTTGTGCTTCTTTTGTGTGTGTGTCTGAAAGTTAATAGAGCAGAAAAATGATTGAACATAAAATGATTGGAGGACTCCAAAAGGGACGAGTGAAGTGTGATGGAGAGGGTGTTAATGATAAACACACACTAATTTATCTTCAGTGTTGTATAGTCCAACGTTAATTAATCAGAGCTGATCTGTGCCAATTTCCAGCTATGGGAAGCAGTTGTGTCAACCTTCAATCTGCAAACACATTTACAATAAAGTCTCATAGAGTGTTACCATTAAGAGGGATCAAGGATAATGCACATCAGATCTCTGTGACCTGAGAGACGCCTGTGAAACTGTGGCACGTGGGAATACACTGCTTTCTTTGAGATGAAAATCTCACTTCAATGTCTTCAAGCGATAGTGACTTAGGCCTGCTAAATGCAGGAACTGCAGTCAACTCAAACACGTGTGTGATAAGCTGACAAAATGAGCACAAAGCTCTTCGGAAAGCCAAGCGCATCACCTAATTTCTTTGCAATCCAAAAGCTACTAGAGGTTTATGGCAATTATTGGTTACATTTCACTTTTTCCCCACTTTAAACACTATATACACACACACGAATATATGCTATATGAAAATTGTAAGAATATGTATTATGAGATATTAAACTGCACTTCTGAGAAGTAGCCAAAACTTGAAAACTGTGAGAATAGTTATTGCTGAAATAAAAATGACAATTCATGTGGATAACAGGCACTCATAACATAATTGTGACTTCATGTCTTTTATCATATTAAGTTACACAATTTTATATTTCAATTTTACATTTAAAAAGTTGCAATTACAAGAAATTAGATCAAATTACAAACAATAAGGATGTAATTACAAGAAACATTCAGGATTAAAATAAATCAAAATCACAATTACAAGTAGTTGCAATTGTGAGTAAGTCACAAATAGTGAAAACTACAAGAAATAAAGTTGTTTACAAACAATAAGGATGTATTTACAAGAAACATTCCCGATTACAAGAAAGTCACTATTACAAAAAACAAATTCGCACTTATGATATATTAAGTTGTAGTTATGAGAAATATAGTTACAATTACAAGAAATAAAGTTGTATTTACAAGAAATAAAGTTAAAACTGATAAATGAAGTCAAAATTGCAACATAGTAGGTTATTACAAGAAATAGACCTGTGCTATGTCATTTTTACTGCAAACTTTTAAACTAGAAAACGTATTTTATTAATTATTTTAAAAAGCATTTGTATGCCCCTGGCTATCAAAGTATTTCAGCTTTCTGATTTACTTCGCCCAAATCCGTTTTATATCTTGGCATTGCATGGCGGGGATCAAGCCTAACATGAGGACATCTGAGATGAATTTTATATTTCAATTGTACGTTTAAAAAGTTGCAATTACAAGAAATGAGACCAAATTACAAACAATAATCATGTGATTACAAGAAACATTCAGGATTACAAGAAATAAAAATCACAACTACAAGTAGTTGCAATTGTGAAAAATAGTCAAAGGTGAAATATAGTGAAAACTACAAGAAATAAAGTTGTTTACAAACAACAAGGATGTAATTACAAGAAATATTCACAATTACAAGAAAGTCACAATTACAAAAAACAGACGCATTTATGATATTAAGCTGTAGTTATGACAAATATAGCTACAATTACAAGAAATAGAAGTTGTATTTACAAGAAATAAAGTTAAAACTGATAAATGAAGTCAAAATTGCGACATAGTATTACAAGAAATAGACCTGCGCTATGTCATTTTCACTGCAAACTTTCTAACTACAAAAAAATGATTTTATTAATTACATAAAGCATTCGTATGCCCCTGGCTATCAAAGTATTTCAGCTTTCTGATTTACTTCGCCCACATCCGTTTTACATCTTTACACTGCATGGCGGGGATCAAGCCTACATGAGGACATCTGAGAGGATTGTGTAAAGCAGTATAAAGACTGAAAGACTCTTTCTCGGCAGAAAGACTCTCTGGGGATGATTCACACCTAAACATAGCATACTGTAACTAAAGAACCAGCATATATTTACATACTGTAGCAGAAGACAAAAGCAAATAAAAACCAAGCTGTCTACCAGTTAACCAATTCGGCGTAAAAAAAAACTGACCTCCAACACCCATTTCCAACCTCTCTGAGCAATTTGAGGTCTACCTAGTTGTAAAATTAATTTGGTCGGAGTGTATTAATCAACTCCAGCAGAACTGTGCCGACTCGGTCCATAAATGAGTATGCAAGGTGCAAATGTAGAGATTCATTTATACACAGCAAAGCATAACTCAACTCGTGGCACGCCAAGTTATTAAGTAGGGGGGCCCCCGCTTAAACTCCTAAGGGTGTCCTTTCTCTACACCTCCCAAAACCGAATGATTACTACCGAGCAGAAGAAGCCAGTTATGAGCCTGAATCCCATGGCTGTTCTTTGCATTAATTAGCTCGTTCACTATAGCCCTTGAAGACCCTCTAGCCCCTTCACGCTCTTTAGACACATTTACGGTTTTAAAAAATTGCTTTGCACAGCGCAGGGGTCCATAAAGATTTCAGTTCTCGTAAACGGTGTAATTGCGATGCAACCAATTATACACCAGCTGAAGCAAAACTTGTAGGTTTCAATTTGTATTTAGGACTGGGAAATTAAAACGGGAACTTCTTTAGGGCCGGGTTTTGATCAAATCTAGTTAATGCAAGCAAGCGCACATAGACGTAAATTCAAAGAACCCTTAAAGAACCACAATGGCGCCAAATCATAAGGTTCTACCTCGCCAGAGGCGCAGATAGAGGACTTACAAAAGGTAAGCCCCTCTTACACGTGGACAAAGAGAAGAGCACGTAGGAAGGAAGGACAAAAAAGCTTTTCAAGGGTGTTCATTGTCTTGGCAAAAGTGGGGTCATCAGAGGGCCATGTTGAACACGGAAGGCAAGGTTGCTCCCTCAGAGGGCTTTCGCTCAACATACTACATCAAGACCTCAACACAAAGACAACCTTCATCTGTCCAGCATTCATAAGCACCTCCAACATGCTACTTTTATAAACTACTTTGAAGATCTCTGAAAGCAGCATTAAAGGAGTACATTTATACAACATCAATTCATAGTGCCCATGTTTGGCAAGCTCCACAAAGTACAAATGTACTGTGAAAGTGGCTCGATAAGACTTTTACTTAAGACTTTTACGAAGTCACATAGTAGCTTTGGAAATGGACTGAACTTAAAAGTCATGAAAAGCCTCATATTGTTATTTTTTTTTTGTCTGCATCTATACATTTATACAAGAAAAGAATATATGGGAGCTTGTTTCTTGTAACTGTTTACATGATTATATACTGTATACTGTAAATGAGATGTACTATTTTCATGATTTGTACTCACAACATTTTTTTCTTTTGTCATATCAACTTAGATCATTTATGTAGTTCAGATAACATAATATTTTGAGTTTCTGGTGATTAAATTAATCTTCTTCATTGTATTAACTCAATTTTTCCGTTTCAATGAACTTAAAATTTTAAGGCAACCAGGTTACTTTTTTTTTTCACAGTGTATATATACATATTTACATGCATAAATAAAACAATTGTAAGATAAAGTTGCAATTCTGAGAATTAAAATTGTAATTGTGAAAACCAGTGACAAATGGAAAGTAATGAGAGTTAAAGTGGCGCTTACGACAAAACTACAAGAAATGACAACTACAACTACAAGATAAGAAGCCACAATTATGGGATATTATGTTGCAATTTTAGTTTTAAAAACTTGCAAAGGCTAACAATTACAATTACTAGAAAAGTTATATTAAATTATTCAAAAAATAATACTAATAATTTAATATTTTTGAGGGGCATTAAGTCCAAACTCAGGGTCTAGGATAATGAACTGTCCTGATATTATAATGAAGGGTAAATACATATTTTGGTAGAATATTATTCAGCTAAAAAACTGACTTTTCATATTTTTCACTGATCCAGTTTTCATTTCTTGTTGAATGGAATGAGCAGAAAATGATAGGTTAAAGTACACGAGGGAAAGTAAACAATGGCAATTTTCTTCCCTTCACAGAACTTTTCTTTAGCACTTTTTTGAGAGGCGTATCATTAGCAAAGAGACTTTCTTAGCATATAAACAATGAACCCAAGAGGGATGACTGAGCTTAGGTGTAAGAAATGTCAAAAAAAAGGTAAAGGCCTGTACAAACAACTCCTAATTAAGGTGTGTGCAATCGGGAGTCTGCGCGGGGGTTGGCCGGGCGTTCCAGATGGCAGGTTGTTATTTCAGCGTGCCCTGCTAATGCAGCAGGATGCGACGGCGGTAACCTGAACCGTCCCAGGAGGCCCTCCGCTTCTCAGCACAGCTCCAGAATCAGGGCCAGCGTTGCCGCCATTGTCGTGGTGGGAGCACATCTAGCACCCACTGTTGGCCTGGTGTTAGCGAAAGGGCAACACAGGAATACAAAATGTTAACAGCCGTGCTTCTGTTAACAAGTCGCTCCAGCTCACGAGCGGTTTGAACAGAAGGGGATGGAGGGGGCTGTACACATCCCCGAGGAGAGGGGAGAGAGAGCTACTAATCATCCTGACACAGGATAACACGGCCCACGCTAGCTACATGCACTTGTGCTAGTTAACGGTGCGGAAAAATGAAGGAATTCAATGTTCGGAAAGGTTGCTAGACTGATTGATTGATGATATTAGCGCTGTGATTACACACAGTTTTATGCTGTACTCCAAAACCACATATGTGGATATGATTTCATCATTCTGGATTACAATAAATAACAAATGTTTCCGCTCTAGATGGATGCGAACGTGGTATTTTGTTGTTGTTACTGCTGTTTTTAATGCAAAAACGGATAATAAAATAAATGAAGTCAGTGCTGTTCTACATCATAGATTATTAAGTTATGGTCGACTGGTTATGCAAATGTGAGATATTAGTCTTAAAAACAAAACAGCAAAGTTTCCAATTTGAAATAGATCTATGAAATAGATCAACTACATGTCAACTAACTCTCAGTTTATCAGTCTCAAATCTGCTAAATCTTCATTTTAATGTTCCCCCAACATATATTCTACTGGCTGTTAGTAACTTTGCAATTACTTATTTTACTAACTCTAACCCGAACATAAGAGTCTACTAATACTCTAATGAGAGTAAGTTAACAAGTACAGTAGTTGCAAAATTGCATATGTTTATCAGAACATCTATATGCTCTAAACAATGCTGGGTTGTTTTAACCCAAAATTGGGTCAAATATGGACAAACCCAAATGTTGGGTTAAAAATGTAATTTAAAATTTTAACCCAACTTCAACTTTCACTTTCAACTGTACATTTTTAAATACATTTTTAGCCCAACATTTGGGTTTGTCTATATTTTACCCAATTTGGGTTGAAGAGTGCCAATTGGTCTACAAAGATATTCAAAATATAGATGCATCATAACTTAAAACCCTTTAAACCATTTTTATTCAGTTTTGTGTGTACCGAAATGAAGTGTAACCTAGATCAGAAATGATAACTAGAATGTTCCTAAATAAATGTTTTCATTTAAACAGATTGAAATAAAGAATGCCCTTTCTTTAATCAAACGAATTACATAAAATGACGATTAATTAATCAAATGAAATCCCAATATATGAACGTGCCAAATGCAGATTATTATTGTGGCAGATTAAAGCTTTACAAGTCAACATATTGTTTGTTTAATTTAAATTTCTATGAACACTGGAGCATGTCAGAAGATTATTTGTCAGATTTTCATCAAACGACAGAGCTTACAGTCAGTCTGACTCTGAAACCATCCTGTGTTCACAATTTATTCTTAAATCAAAGCTGAACGCTTGGATAGACAATATTTTTTATGAATATTTGACATGAAACTCTTTTTGTAAATCTGACCCATATTTAAATGATAGGCAAGGAAAAACACATTTTGTAAGAATACACTCTAAAAAATGCTGGGTTCTTTTAACTCAATTTTGGGTCAAATATGGACAAACCTGAAATGTTGGGTTAAAAATGTAATGTAAAAATTTAACCCAACGGCTGGGTTAGTCCATATTTGACCCAAAGTTGGGTTAAAACAACCCAGCATTTTTTAGAGTGTACTATGCCGATTCAAAATAACTCCTTAGTACAACCTTTTTTTATTCTTATTTTAAGTTTAGAATTTCTTGGAAATGTACCATGTTGCTTTTAATGAATAGATCTGAACAAAAGTTACTGAATAAAAATGGTTTAAAGGGTTTTAAGTTAAGATGTATCTATATTTTGAATATCTTGAATATCTTATCTAAAAAAATGCTGGGTTGTTTCAACCCAAAATTGGGTCAAATATGGACAAACCCAAATGTTGGGTTAAAAATGTAATTTAAAAAAAAAAGTACAATTGAAAGTGACGCTTTAAATTACATTTATAACCCAACATTTGTGTTTGTCCATATTTGACCCAAATTTGGGTTAAAACAACCCAGCATTGTTTAGAGTGATATATCCTGGTGACAAATGTCCTATTGTGCAAGAATTACACAACCAATATGGTGCTAAAGTAAATCTAAACAGACTTATTTTTGTGAGCCAAATCTGAATAACGCTTGAAGAATATGATTTTCCCTCATCAGCATTCATAGACTGACCTTGAGTGCTTGTTTTCTATCGAGAGCGATACTTGAGAATTCATCCACGTGTTAGATCTACTAAAGACTGTACAGATAGAAAACCCACAAGCAAAGTATGTGCAGATCAATGAAGAAATCCTATTTTACAAAGTTAAACGTCTGCAGATTCAGAATATTAAATCTTCTTTATAAAATCATTCATAATGCCAAAGTAAAATACATTTGCAATCATGTTTCTTCAGTGAACAAAAAGGCCCCAAAAAAAAACTTATTCAGACCAGAAATCTAAATAGCGCTGAGCCAGCAAATGCAAATTAGCCTTGCGTTATGTAAAAGCGAAAACGAGCAACAGTATTGACTTTTGGAGAGTAAACCCATCCATTTCTCCCGATTATCTTGTCTCTGTGCCCTTCTGGTCAGATATCCTCAAAACAGTCAATGGAGATTATTGTGCAGTTTGGGCAATTATCCCACTACTGCAAAATGTCAGATAGCTGTGTGTCTGCAGATGTGCTGAGCAGAGCAGTGCTGCAGTAATAATCGCCTAGGGTGCAAGTGAAGCTTGTCTCTTTCATCTACGCTTTAGTATTTGCCATGGTTATCTTGTTTTTTTCTTCTGAGAGGTACAGTAATTCTGTTCTTTAAGGAGATCCCCAGAGAGTGAGGCACAGTTTGCGTGCTACAGTTAAAATGTTCATACTGTTTATCGTAAAGTTCAGTGAACTTCAAGTTGCAGGGATCTTGTTATAGTGATTTTATATCACTTACAGTTATCTTGTTATAATCTATTATAGATTAAAGCACATGATCGTGCTATAATAAAGCGTATAAGCACCCCCTGACTCTGTGTGAACAGTAAAATATTGAATATAAACACGTTCTTAAAGGGATACTCCACTTTTTTTTTTTTTTTTTTTTGGAAATAGGCTCATTTTACAACTCCCCAGAGTTAAACGGTTGAGTTTTACCGTTTCCGAATCCATTCAGCCGATTTTCTGATTTTTAGAAGAATATCAGTAACCAGACAGTTTCTGGTCTCATTGACTTCCATAGTAGGAAAAAAAATATGTCTGGTTACAGATATTCTCCTAAAAATCTGAAAATCGGCTGAATGGATTCGGAAACGGTAAAACTCGACTGTTTAACTCTGGGGGAGTTGTAAAATGAGCCTATTCCCACAAAAAAAAGTGGAGTATCCCTTTAAAAGAGGAGTTGAAAAGTTATTTTAGTGGCTGGAAAATGTATTCATAGTAGTACAAAATAATACAGACACTAGGCTACATACAGTACAAATCTAAATTGCTTACAGTAGTGACAGACTTCAACGCAATCAAACTAACATTTTTTTGTACAGCAGACAAACATAGAGATTAGAATGTTGTGCAAGTTAATTTATTTCGGTAATGCAACTTAAAAAGTGAAACTAATATATTAAATAGACTCATTACATGCAAAGTGAGATATTCCAAGCCTTTATTTGTTAAAATTTTGATGATTAGCTAAGGCTTACAGCTTATGAAAACCCCACATTCAAAATTATAATATTGTGAAAAGGTTTTCATAGCTATAAGCCATAATCATCAAAATTATAACAAATAAAGGCTTGATATATCTCACTTAAGTTGAATTACTGAAATTAACTTTCGCGCAATATTCTAATTTTTCGAGTTTCACCTGTACATGTAGACAAAAAATCCCATTTCATTGAAAGAGAGATCAGATGATCAGAAAACTTAACAGGTTGGGCTTTGATCACCTAACAATGTCCTAGCAACCACATAGCATAGCAACACACCAATATTTCTCCTAGCAACACCATGGTAACCACTTACAACACTGTCGCATTGTGGCAGCATGTTTAAAACTTGAAATTGCTTCCAGTAATGACATACTTTACTTTTCATTTTGATCATCTGGCAATGCCCTAGCAACCACGTAGCAATAAACAAAAAATTACTCACTTACAACTGCATAGCAACACCTTGGCAACCACCTACAAGACAGTAGCATTGATGTATCATGTTTAAAACTTCCAATAATGACAGACTTTTACTTTTTCTCATTTTAAACCCCTGGCAATGCCCTAGCAACCACATAGCAACAGACTAAAAAGTACTCTGAACAACTCAGCAACCGCATAACAACACCTCTGCAACCACCCACAACAGCCAAGCATTAAAATAAGTGTATTGTGTGAAAATGAAAACATGTTACAGTTTATTACAATATCTGATTTCAGATATGTAATGCATGTCTGTAAATCGTATAATGTAAATAATTAACATTATATCAGCCATCTTGCTCTATAGATCGAGCCATTAATTGAAAAACCCATAGCGGTCAATCCAAATCTGGTCAAAAAAGCCAAATAAATCAATCCAATTTGTTTGCAGTAGAGAACTAGAGACTAGAACTACAAGCCTTCCAGTATTGTCAACCAAGATGATCGACGTCATTACTCTCATTTACGCCTCGCACGTGCCAACAAAGTATCAACAGCCTAATGAATACCAGCACACATACAATCACAAAACAATATATTTGTCATGTCATCAAGCAACAAAGAAGATCAATATTCCTCCTACATGTGTGCATTTACTGTAAAAACTGGCACATAAAGCAATGCAACGTCAAGTGTCTGTGTACATAGGATTGTGAATGCGTCATAATTAAAGGATGTGGAGAGCAGATGTATTTGTTCACATCTCCATGGAGGACATCAACAGAGTCAGCTTCAAAGAAAAATGAAACGCTACTCCCACAGAGAGCACTAGAAAAACTCTTCTACTGGGCTTACATACAGCCATGTATCTGTGCCTGTAATAATAGTTAATGCTAAAGTCACTGCATATCATTATTGTACAGAAACATCAAAGCATTGGATAATTCACTGGTGTGGCCTTCAAAGACACATTATAATTTACAGACTACACATTATAAAAACCCTGCCTTGCCATACCACCTGCATACGTAGCATGCTAATCAAAATGAGAACTTTAAGCGACTGATTTGTAATGTTTCACATTCACAGCAGGTCTATTTAGGATCATTTTCTTGCCCCATTTATAGGAACCAAAACAGACATGGCTAATGCTAACCACTAACTGTTTATTTCCAGTAGCTAGTCGGATGTTAGCATGTTGCTAAGCTAACATGCTCTAGGCACAAAAATATGAAATGGATGGCACACAATATTTAAAATAAGACTGAACTATTTTTCTCAGTACTTCTAGAAATAGTATAATTTGTAATGAGCTTGTCTTTAAACCCTTTTTGTCCCCACTGAACTAATCTGGGGTTGCATTATCCACAAATGATTCACATAAGTTTGCCTTAAAATCGAAATGAGTTATCTAATAATGAAATATCCTTTTGATGCCTTCCTTTTGAACATCCTTTGTGTGGGAGCGCATTAAAATGCTGTCTAGGTCGGCAGCTTATGTCGGCAGTCTCACAACAATATGATGCTTATTTTGCAAGAAACGTCAGCACTCGTCTTGGACCACAATAGTATTGACAGGCCTACGTTTGTAAAATGATTTTTTGGTTGCTGCCGTTTAAAATGAGTCACAGCATCCAAATGTTGATGTGAATGTCAGATGGCTTTAAAATACATAAAATGTGTAGCCTAGGCAAGCATGTTAAACTGCTTAGCCATTTAAAATGAATTTATCTCTTTCAGACACTCAACACTTTTCCTGCACATGCCGATAGTAAGCGAATTAGGAAAATGATCCGGCAATAGCCATTTCCTACTGGACATTCATTTATATTCTGCTTAATTTCGTTAAAACTATTTGTTTGTTTTCCCAATGATAGATGACTTAGTTAAAATGACACATTGCATCTCTTTTGTTTGTGTTTGACGTTAATCCAACACTAGCCATTTTAAAATCCAAGTATATGTTTGATTTTTTTTTTATTCTCTTTTATATCGGGCACGGCTATGTACAGTAAATTGAAACTCAGATCTGTGTAAATATGAATATAAAAACAAAACTACTTAGAATCAGTACGAGTTGAAATTTACTGTACATATCCGTGCCCGATATAAAAGAAAAAAAAAAAAAAAAAAAAAAAAAAAAAAAATCAAACATATACTTGGATTTTAAAATGGCTAGTATTGGATTCATGTCAAATAGTAGCCATTGTAAAAAAAAAATTTATTCTCTTTTATATCGGCACGGCTATGTACAGTAAATTGAAACTCAGATCTGTGTAAACATTATATGAATATAATAGCAAAACTACTTAGAATCAGTACGAGTTGAAATTTTTGCCTAAATTAACATATACATACATATACACATATACACACACACACACACATATATATATATATATATATATATATATATACACACACACAGATACTGTATATACACACACACACATATATATATATATATATATATATATATATATACATACATATAAATTATAATTTTATATATTATAAGTAAATCCTAAGTACAAAGCAGATTGCAGTCAACATGGCTCATATTAAAGGCAGAGCCAATACGAGACTAAAAGAAAAGGTCAGGTAAGAGATAAGGTGTATCAGAGAGGACAGTCATGAAGCAAACACTAAAATTCCTTTAGGCTTTTTCACTTTCATTTTCCTTCCTAAGATCAGCCATGTGGATTCAAAAGGGCAGAGTGAGTGTTTACTATTAGCAATATCGCTGCAAATGTTCACCTTTCACACCCTATGCGCATTACTTAACACATTTGACTTTCAGATGCATTAAAACCTAATTGACCTTATCCCAAGATAAGAACATTACTACTGCATGTTTATTCTCAAAAATTAGGGATTTCAACTAGCCACTAACCTCAAGTCATTTTCATTAACTCAGCCCACACCATTTGTCCTACAGCTCTCAAATCGGATGTTAGACTTACATTTTCAGATGATAATACCAGAAGATAAAACCGGCAAAAAGTTCTCGAAGAAAGATAATGCGAACAACCTACACCATGAAACATCCATTAAAAATGTGTGAGTGTTCTGGACACCCTTAAGGCACAACCTGTCTTACTGATACGAACTCAAATACCACTGAAAATACTGCATGCTACTTCGGATTTCGATACACTAACTCAAGCCATGCCGAAAAGGGCAATTCCTGCCTACGGATACTGCCATATTGTATTAAAATCAAACATGTTACAGCAATGGATAATCCATTTAATAACAATGATGTTCCCAACTTTGTTTTATTTGCAGTGAAAATGTTAAACAGGCCATTAGCACTAACAATGTTCATGCTGGAAAAGTCATTTCTGGCACTTTCCACAAATAGCGTAGTCTTAAATGGTCAGTGAATGGTCAGTGAAAGAATATAACTTAACTTTTAGGAAATGTTGACCAGCAACATCAGGAGGCCAAACAAAATATTATAATGAGCCAATTTATTTTCTATCCTCTTTTTTAAAAGAGTTTTTTCCATGTTTTCAGTCCTGTTATCAAAATGTGGGACATACGCAAGCATTTAAATAAAAAAAAATTTTTAAAAATGAGAAAACATAACTATTTTATGACGTGATGATTTCACATGAATGACACTAATGAATGATTTTGTAGCATGAAGCATTTAGAAAAGCACTTTACAGTCTAAAAAATGCTGGGTTGTTTTAACCCAATTTTGGGTCAAACATGGACAAACCCAGCTGTTGGGTTAAATTTGAAGAGTTCAGATGCAAAAGCCTCTAAATGTCATTTGAAATTTTCTTCTTTAATTATGATTTTTATCAAACTTGTATATTTAAGTTCAGTAATTTCAAAAATCATCATTAATGAAGAAAATTTCAAATGGCATTTAGAGGCTTTTGCATCTGAACTCTTCATTTATAAATTGCATTTTTTAATCCAACATTTGCGTTTGTCCATATTGGACCCAAAATTGGGTTAAAACAACCCTAGCATTTTTTAGAGTGTATGTTAAATATTAACCTGCATAACACTTTTGACAAAGTAAAACATGGGATTTGTGCACTGATACGTAAATGGGACACTACAGTA
Source organism: Pimephales promelas (assembly GCF_016745375.1). Next base: position 1,230,880 of record NW_024121211.1, on the reverse strand, counting down.
AACACTTTAATTACCGAAAAGGGTCTTTAATTACCGATTTTTGCCATCTCATTATCACAATGCTCAGTGAACTTTACTTTGGGATTATGCAATAAAATCTCATTCTCTTTCAATAGACGAGTCTGCCCCGACACTGTAGGTGGGCGGCAAGTCATGAGCCGGGAGACGAGGACTCGAACTGACATTCTCTCTTTCATCAGAACTGCGGGAAGATGATCCGTTACAACAAGAAACATTCCGAGCAGGAGTTCCAGCAGAGAATGTCCCGTTCTGCTCTAGAGCTCCAGGCTTTATGGTCTTCAAGAGAACTCGCTTCTGACTCAGAAATCACCGTTAACACAACAACACTGCAAATAACTTCAGTGACACACTTCACCTTTAAAGCCAGCCCTACTATTTCCTGAACTCATGTCATTGGTCCAATCCAAACCGCAACCAACAGATAAAACCAAGTCCCATCCAACATTTTTTCATGTTCAATAACTTAAACTTGGGAGTATTTACTGAAAATGCTGCGTAAATGTGTAACATTTTCAAAGCAGTCCTCACAAAGTATTCAGTGTCTTAATGGAGACCACAACAGCATCATGGGAGAACGGACTCTGCAGACTTGAGTGCATTCGGTGAACTGTAAGAAATAAAATCGGACATGCTCCGTTCTAATAACTGACAAAGCTCTTACAAACCTTCCCTGGTTCTGTTCCTCTGGAATTCTGTCAGATTCAATATTCTTTTCACGAAGCTAACCAGCATTCAGCACACAGCCTTGCAGAATGAATAATCCAGTATGAATTTCTGTGCTCAGATACCACATAAAAAAAAAAAAACACTTTATTTTGTTAGTCCATATTAGACATTCGACTAAGAAACTCTGCAACTACATGTCAACTAACTCACAAGTATTAGTAGATTGTCTGCTTCATATCTGCTAACTCTTTGTGATGATCCTCCAACGGACATTGTATTAACTACTGTACATGTCAACTAACAAGTTTCTCACTCAGCCCTAAAATCTGTGGAGGGATTTAAACAGAAATGAAAGTATTATGCAACAGTTCAAGATGTGTATCATTTTATAGTTTCTTAAAGGAATAGTTCATTTTTAAAAAAAACTTAAGCTGATAATTTACTCACCCCCGTGTCATCCAAGATGTCCACGTCTTTCTTTCTTCGAAAAGAAATTAAGGTTTTTGATGAAAACAATCCAGGATTTTTCTCCATCTAATGGACTTCATTGGGAACCAAACGGTTCAAGGTCCAAAAGACAGTTTCAGTGCTAACTGCAACGGGCTTTAAATGATTCCAGACGATTCTTATCAAGTGAAACGATCGCTCATTTAAAAAAAAAAAAAAGTTTAATTTTATAAGCTCAAATGCTCTCCTTGCTCTGTTCTGTGTAACTCTCCTGTTCGAACTCGTTCATCAAAATGAACGAATCTTTTCCTGAGTCAATTCGTTCATTTCGTTCGTTGAATGAATCAAATGACTCGAAAAAAGATTCGTTCATTTTGATGAACGAGTTTGAACAGGAGAGTCACGAACGTGCATCACAGAACAGAGCAAGGAGAGCATTTGAGCATGTAAAACTTAAACTTTGTTATTTTTTTTAAATGAGTGATCGTTTCGTTTGATAAGACCCTTATTCATCGTCTGGAATCGTTTAAAGCCCTTTGAACAGTTTGCAGTTTGCACTAAAACTGTCTTTTGGACCTTGAACTGTTTGGTGCCCATTGAAGTCCATTATATGGAGAAAAATCCTGGAATGTTTATCAAAAACCTTAATTTCTTTTCGACTGAAGAAAGAAAGACGTGGACATCTTGGATGACATAAGGGTGAGTAAATTATCAGCAAAAGGTTTTTTTTGTTGTTTTTTTTTTAAGTGAACTACTCCTTTAAAGGGTACAATAGAGTCAATATAGAAAACCATTTAACCCTTTTTCCAAGAGTGTGACTTCTGAATCACCCAAATCTAGTGTTTGAACCAACAACCTTTGGGTTACAAACGCAGATCCTTATTGGCCCAGTTTACACCTGGTATTAAGATGCGTTTTGGTCGATCGGATCACAAGTAGACGAGTGAGACGCGTTCCTGTCAACACCTGGTGTTTTAATCCATCTCTATTGTCCACTTTTCACCACTTCTGTCCTGATTTCTTTGAGGAGAGGGTCTATGAGCGGATAAAAGTATGTTTTTTTTAGATCTTTTGATCTAATGAACAAAATAAGTTTGCACATGAATGTTTCCAGAGACGACGGAGAGCGTGTTAGAAATCAGGAATGAAAGCCAAGTCAAGTATATTTATATAGTGCTCTTCACAATACAGATTGCATCAAAGCAGCTTCACAGTATCAATCAAAACATAATAACAATGTTCATTTCTTAGTGGAAAAACATCCACGTTTGGTAGAGCTGACCAATGATTGGTTAATTGGGATTGGGATTGAATATCCCCAACTGAGCAAGCCAAAGGCAACAGTGGCAAGGAACCGAAAAACTCCATCAAGTGACCCAATGGAGAAAAAAAAAACATTGGGAGAAACCAGGCTCAGTCCCATACTACATTGAGAATGGCAAAAGAAAATTGTGCTTGGAACGTTTTTCGTCTTCAAACCAAAGCTCTTCAGTCGACAAAGTTCAAATCCCGTCTGGCTAGCGCAAGTCCTATAACGTTGAAGCATTAGGTCAGTAGGCAGAGATCAGGTGGGCTTTTGTGGAGCGTTTACACTACGAAAGCAATCCGGTCGAATGCACTTTTCTTGTCAGAAAGTGGACAAGCTGAAAAAATGTTAGACCCTGTTTACACCAGCATTCAGTGTCGTACACTTGTAACCCAGAATGCATCCTAATACCAGGTGTAAAAAGGCCCAAAGCCACACGTCTCTCACTCTTAGAAGAAATGGTTCTATTTAGAACCAGAAATGGTTCCATCCCCCGCTTCATATATGGAACTCCAAAATGGTTCTATATAGAACCATTTTTTTGGTAAAAGGTTCTATTGGCCAAGTATGGAACCCCAGGATTCTATATAGAACCCAGAGGAACCCTTTTTTAAAGGAGAACTCCGGCGAACAATGAACCTTTGGTCTAATAAAACATCGGTACCTAGTCAATCGTTCTGTGAGTTTTGTTTTCATGATAATTGAATGTAAAGAGTTTTATCTCTAAAAACTGTTTAGCGTATAATGCTAGTAATGGGGGCATTGACTAAAATAAAAGAAATCGCTAGTTTATACCACTAACAAGGCTCAAAATAGCCCCACACTAACACAGTAACATAATGAGGCTCCATACATGCAAAACGAAGCATTGAGAACTTTGTAAGTGTACAGACCGTTTAATAAGAAGATACTTTATGAAGACAGTTCACTTCACGTATACAGACAGGAGCCATCTTAAAAAATAGTCTCGATAAGTCGATCCCCGAACGCCGTTCATACAGTTCAGAAGTTCGCTGAACTTCGTACAATTCAGATCACTCAGCACGACGTTCGTGGTTTGACTTATCGAGACTATTTTTTAAGATGGCTCCTGTCTGTATACGCGAAGTGAACTGTCTTCATAAAGTATCTTCTTATTAAACGGTCTGTACACTTACAAAGTTCTCAATGCTTCGTTTTGCATGTATGGAGCCTCATTATGTTACTGTGTTAGTGTGGGGCTATTTTGAGCCTTGTTAGTGGTATAAACTAGTGATTTCTTTTTACTTACTCAATGCCCCCATTACTAGCATTATACGCTAAACAGTTTTTAGAAATAAAACTCTTTACATTCGATTATCATGAAAACAAATCTCAGAGAACGGTTGACTATGCACCGATGTTTTATTAGACCAAAGGTTCATTGTTCGCCGGAGTTCTCCTTTAAGAGTGTATAGAACCTTTTACCAAAAAAATGGTTCTAAATAGAACAAATCCAAATACGTAGCGCTGATAGAACCTTTTAATGTTCTATATAGAACCTTTTCTTCTAAGAGTGGATCAGATTCATTAATAATCTGTGTCTATTCCCTTTTGTTCTCTACTAGCAGTCAGTAAACTGCCAAGACGCCCGAAGTGTACTGCCACAGACGCTGTTTTAGCATTTGATGGATCTAACCTGTTCTTTATACGCGGAAAGAGGCCCTGGTGATTTAAGCGCTTTCAATCTCCCTCTCGGTCCAGAAGCAGGAGAAAAAATATTTAAAGATGTTTAATAATTTATTTGCAAACAAGAAAAAGTGCCTGAGGGCTTTAGATAATGCGTTTCACTTTCCCCTGGAAACCTGATTTATGCCAAGGTCAGATTGCGACGTGTTTGTATCCAAAGCGGCCTGCCACTCATCAACGGCATCAGTCGGATCAAAAGCGTTGCCTGAGATAAATGAAAAATGATATCAAAACAGGTAGAGAGACTGAAAATGAACAAGAGATTTGAGCCGGCTCTTCATAAAGCGAATGCACGAGACGAATCAGACAGGAGGATAAAAGGTTTAGAACCATCCGACTGGGTTCGCTTTAAGTCTACTTTTCTGAGGAGACGGGAAGAACAACTTCCGTGTGGATATTCATAAGATTAAGCTGTTACAACTGAGCTCATTTTGTGTTTGGAATCCATTATCCGAAGCGCCCACGTTTCGCTCAGGTGAGAATGCGATGTATTTCATTCGACATTCACATCTGCACAGAGTCGTGGTCGTTCGCGCCCTGGTATATATTTTTAGCCGTCTGAAATAAAGGAATGAATATGAATGAATACTAATGAATATTAATAACCCCATTACTAACCCCATTTTGTGTCTGGCATTTTTATTAGTCAATTTTAGAAAGTTTCATGGTAATGGATTTTGACACATATCTACTGACACTTACCCGTTCCGTAATTCTTCTGATCCTGGTGCGAGCGGGTTGAGGTGTCAGTTAATGAGTGTCAAAATGAAAGTGGGTCAGAGAGAGGTAATACATCTGAATTCATGACACGATATATTATTTTATAATTCACCATTGGATTGTTCTAGACAGTATTACGAATCTATGAAGTATGACTTCAGGAGAACTCAGAAACAGCATTTACTACTATTATATTAAAATTAGTGCGGCAAATTTAACATCACAAAAGAAATTGTAGACCACCATTCAAAAGTTTGGGGTCTCCTTTTTGTCTCTTATGCTCACAAATACTTAATTTATTTGATTAAAAATCAGTGAAAACAGTAATATTGTTAAATAATAAAATTTGAAATTATCATCACTCTTCAGTCACATGATCCTTCCTTATTATATATGCTAAAAAAAGGAAAACATGATACAATTTTTCATAATTTTTTGACGAATGGAAAGTTGAAATGAACAGTTTGAAACATAAATCTTTTGTATGTATTTACTGATTAATTGAATGTCTTTGCCGAATAAAAGTATGAATTTTGAATATGTTTGTTCTTCCGGATGTACTTGTTGCACTCATGTTGGTTCCGTATGGTTTTGAAAAAGTTTAATACCATTTTTAAGAAAAGACCTAAAAATATAATGTGGTATAACCATGTAAAAATAACACTTTCCTTTGACAAATACCCTGAATAGTTCTTACATATTAAGCTAAAAGGGAATTTCACCAAATGACATTTTACAGTCCGAACAATCCTTGTATTCTCATAAAAAAGGTCAAATTATTCAATATTTTATTGACCTTGAAAGAGCAGGTAGGCCTATTTGATCTGGAAATGCGAAAAAATATTTTTGTGCAACTTAAAACAGTACTTTTACTTCATCAAGTAAGTGCACTGTCAAATACTTTCAAAGTATATTCAGAAACTGACAAATCAGCTCAACATCTCTTGAGTTTCTCTAATTCAGAGTTGCAAGGTTAATTAATAATATCTTCAAATAATCTCCAAGTCGATTGCTACCTGCTAACCGCTTTTGATTTGTACGCGGTCTTTGTACATGCGATTATACATGTCGAACACGTATAGGTGCCATTTCATTTCTTCTGTTTACTTAAAAGTCAATTCCATTTAATGAAGTGAAGGTTATCCCGATCTAATCATAGTCATACACATACTGCTTTATGTCTACAAGAGAAAAGATCAGAAGATCAATCATCCACAGACCCTTTAACACAGAGTGAGTATCTTACAAATTCTTTGTATTGGTGAAAATACTGAAGTTATCATCACCTTTAGTGTATTAGAAATAGCCAATCAATCAAGAGCTCTCAATATCTCTCAAGACCAACACTTCAAACATTAAGCAACTTACAAAGACTTACATAGATGTAACCCCTCCACCCGGGTCCTACTCGCCCCGCTCCGAGCGGGCCTCGAACCCGGGTCTCCGGCGTGAGAGTCCGACGCTCTAGCAAGGAGGCTAAAGACTGCAGCCTCTAGCGTCTGTCGCTAGAGCGCCTATTGAGATCGGGGAGTGAGGTTTACTCGCACAACAACTACTAGTTGGCCTCCGTTACACTCACCCCCCTAAACCTCACTCTCATCCGGGTCACGGCACCAATGTAACCCCTCCACCCGGGTCCTACTCGCCCCGCTCCAAGCGGGCTTCGAACCCGGGTCTCCGGTGTGAGAGTCAGGCGCGCTAACAAGGAGGCTAAAGACTGCAGCCTCTAGCGTCTGTCGCTAGAGCGCCTATTGAGATCGGGGAGTGAGGTTTACTCGCACAACAACTACTAGTTGGCCTCCGTTACATAGACAACATAACAAACTTCATAGAGGATCTCAGTATGTGTGGGTAATATAATTCATAACTTTTATCACAACAGTAGTAATTGTATATCACTGTATAGTATTTATGCGGAAATTCAACAAAAACGATTTTGAACATTTTTGATAGTTCAGACAGAGAGATAGATAGACAGACAGACAGATAGATATTTCAGGCAGACAGACAGATAGTTTTGATAGGCAACATTTTAGACAGGCAGACAGAAATATTTCAGATAGACAGATAGACAGACAGATAAAGTACATGGATAGATAGTTCAGACAGACAGACAGACAGACAGACAGACAGATACATAGATAGTTAAGTCAGACAGACAGATACAGTATATGGATATATAGTTCAAACAGACAGACAGATACATAGATAGTTAATACAGACAGATATAGTATATGGATAGACAGTTCAGACAGACAGACAGACAGACAGATACAGTATATGGATAGATAGTTCAGACAGACAGACAGACAGACAGACAGATGTAGTATATGGATAGATAGTTCAGACAGACAGACAGACAGATACAGTATATGGATAGATAGTTCAGACAGACAGACAGACAGACAGATACAGTATATGGATAGATAGTTCAGACAGACAGACAGACAGACAGACAGACAGACAGACAGACAGACAGATGTAGTATATGGATAGATAGTTCAGACAGACAGAAAGATAGACAGATACAGTATATGGATAGATAGTTCAGACAGACAGACAGACAGACAGACAGACAGAGAGATACATAGATAGTTAAGACAGACAGATACAGTACATGGATAGTTCAGACAGACAGATAAACACATGGATAGTTCAAAAAACAGACAGATAGACAGATACAGTACTGTATATGGATAGATAGTTCAGACAGACAGACAGACGGACAGACAGACAGACAGATACATAGATAGTTAAGACAGACAGATATAGTATAGGGATATATAGTTCAGACAGACAGACAGACAGAGAGAGACATAGATATTAAGACAGACAGATAGATACAGTACATGGATAGTTCAGGCAGACAGATAAACACATGGATAGTTCAAAAAACAGACAGATAGATAGACAGACAGACAGATACAGTATATGGATAGATAGTTCAGACAGACAGACAGACATATACAGTACTTGGATAGTTCAGACAGACAGACAGACAGACATATACAGTACTTGGATAGTTCAGACAGACAGACAGATAGATAGTTAAGACAGACAGACAGATACAGTATATGGATAGATAGTTCAGACAGACAGATACATAGATAGTTAAGACAGACAGATACAGTACATGGATAGATAGTTCAGACAGACAGGTAGACACCATGGATAGTTCAAAAAACAGACAGACAGATAGATAGACAGACAGACAGATACAGTATATGGATAGATAGTTCAGACAGACAGACAGACAGACAGACAGATAGATAGTTAAGACAGACAGACAGACAGATACAGTATATGGATAGATAGTTAGACAGACAGATACAGTACATGGATAGATAGTTCAGACAGACAGGTAGACAACATGGATAGTTCAGATAGATAGATAGACAGATAGACATGTATATTAGATACTAACTTCTTGATACTGCATTGTTTAAGCTACAGAACGTATGCACAACACAACCAATTTAAATACAGAGTCAGTTAAAAATTATATACACACACACACCACCTTATCTCTTGGCACCAACAGTTCTTTGAACTCAAGGTGTAATCTGAAGTTTGAGGGGATAGAAAAAAAAAATTCCTTCAGCCTTAAAGATTTGTCAACTAATTAACACCTTCCTCTTGAATCTTAAGTAAAGGCTTTACATGGAAGAGGTACGATTTTACACACATGAGTTATCTCCGCTCCACAGCTGCTGCGGGGACACATTAAAACAAAGAACTCGGAATAGAACGCAGCCATAGAGCAGTTCCAGCCATGATGGGCTAATCGCTTACACTTCAGTCTCGACACGACAGCATTCACAGCATGTCTACACAGTGTAGTGTGTCGAAATGTAAATTCCAGATATATAAATGACGATCAGATGCAACATTTGATGCCTGTGAGTGTAAACACCAAGCGGCTCATGCGAAGCAGGGCTGAAGCTGCCTGAAGTAGGCTAATAACGGCAGATCGTTCAGCATTGCGGAGTTATTTGATGGAAAATGCATGCTAATGTTTTTGCATTGCTGATCCAGCATGGCAACAAAATGACTCTTTCAACATCGGCTCTGCTGTATGAACACAAAACACCGAAACACAAGAAGGGGCCGTGTAGCTTGTACGCTTGACTTACAAGACTGATCCTATGACAGAACAAAAACCAAGGGAACAAAGATAAAAAAATAAATAAAAAAAATGAAAAAAAAAACACATCTCACTAGTCAGCAGAGGTTATTATTCCACAACAGCCTTAGGAATATTCCACAATGAAACTGCATGAATCATTTACTCACCTACATGTTGTTCCAAACTCATCTGACTTCATTTCCTACACAGATAAATTGTGTACTTTTCAATGCAATGTGAACTACAGTGGGACTATACGGACTACAAAAATGGTCCGTATAACTATATAACAAGTCTTCTCAAACTCTACAATAGAGAAACTGACTGGAATTGAAGTCTTAATTCATTAGAAATCTCACATATTCTGCAATATTATTGAATTTAATTATTATTAACTGAACTGATCACTGTTTTCTCGAAAGCTTTTTGTATAGATGAATTCAACTCATTCCACAATTGCTTTACACAATCAAAATTTAAACTTTTTCACATCAAACTTTACACAATCATTGAGCTAAACTGAAACTGAATGATGACTGTTTACTATTGCTGATTTACATGAGAACTGAACTCTGTTAGCATTATTGTTTTCCAGTTTATAACCGTAAAACCATTACGAAACAACCTGCATTGTAGAAAGCACTATACAAATAAAGGTGACTTGACTGACTTTGGTATGTTCACAAGAGAAGCAATGCCCAATTCATGCAATGCACTGAATCATTCTAGCTCACAAAATCACACTACTTCTATGATACTTTTCTTTTACTTGAAAAAGTCATTTTTTCATTCATTGTATTGTATTGTGAAGAAAAGTCAGCACAGTCTTTTGAATTTTTTCTTTGCATTTCAGAGAAATAGAAAGACATGTGTATGGAAACTTGTTTCCGCCACAGAATGAAAAATAAAAAAGGTAATTGTGACTTTTTAATCGCAATTCAGATTTTTTTTCTCACAATTGCGAATTTACATCTAGCAATTCTGACTTTATTTCTCAGAATTGCGAGATATAAAGTCAGAACTGCGTGATATAAAGTCACAATTGCGTGATATAAAGTCAGAACTGCGAGATATAAAGTCAGAACTGCGTGATATAAAGTCAGAATTGTGAGATATAAAGTAAAAATTGCGGGATATAAAATCAGAATTGCGTGATATAAAGTCAGAATTGCATGTTATAACGTCAAAACTGCGAAATATAAAGTCAAAATTGCGATATAAAGTCAGAATTGCGTGATATAAAGTCGCAATTGCGAGAAATAGTCAGAATTGCGTGATATAGTCGCAATTGTGAGATATAAAGTCAGAATTGCGAGATATAAAGTCAGAATTGCGTGATATAAAGTCGCAATTGTGAAATATAAAGTCAGAATTGCGAGATATAATGTCCCAATTGCGTGTTATAAAGTCAGAATTGCGAGATTGAGTCCCAATTGCGTGTTATAAAGTCAGAATTGCGTGATATAAAGTCAGAACTGCGTGATATAAAGTCACAATTGCATGATATAAAGTCGCAATTGCGAGAAATAAAGTCAGAATTGCGTGATATACAGTAGTTGCAATTGTGAGATATAAAGTCAGAATTGCGAGATATAAAGTCAGGATTGCGAGATATAAAGTCCCAATTGCTTGTTATAAAGTCAAAATTGCGAGATATAAAGTCAGAATTGTGAGATATAAAGTCCCAATTGCGTGTTATAAAGTCAGAATTGCGAGATATAAAGTCAGAAATGCGAGATATACTAAAGTCAGAATTGCGAGATATAAAGTCAGAATTGCAAGATATAAAGTCCCAATTGCTTGTTATAAAGTCAAAATTGCGAGATATAAAGTCAGAATTGTGAGATATAAAGTCAGAATTGCATGATATAAAGTCGCAATTGCGAGAAATAAAGTCAGAATTGCGTGATATACAGTAGCTGCAATTGTGAGATATAAAGTCAGAATTGCATGATATAAAGTCGCAATTGCGAGAAATAAAGTCAGAATTGCGTGATATACAGTAGTTGCAATTGCGAGAAATAAAGTCAGAATTGCGTGATATACAGTAGTTGCAATTGTGAGATATAAAGTCAGAATTGCGAGATATAAAGTCAGGATTGCGAGATATAAAGTCCCAATTGCTTGTTATAAAGTCAAAATTGCGAGATATAAAGTCAGAATTGTGAGATATAAAGTCAGAATTGCATGATATAAAGTCGCAATTGCGAGAAATAAAGTCAGAATTGCGTGATATACAGTAGTTGCAATTGTGAGATATAAAGTCAGAATTGCGAGATATAAAGTCAGGATTGCGAGATATAAAGTCCCAATTGCTTGTTATAAAGTCAAAATTGCGAGATATAAAGTCAGAATTGCGAGATATAAAGTCTTCTGACACGCAACACGCAATTGCGACTTTATTTCTCACAATTCTGACTTCATATCACAAATTGTGAGATAAAAAGTCACAATTATTATTTTCTCTTTTTAAATTCAGTGGCAGAAACAAGCTTCCATACATATGAGCTTGGAATGACATGAGCGTTTTAAAACCATGACAGAATCTCTTTTTTCTTTTTTTTGGATGAGCTACCCCTTTAAGATACGATTTCTGTTTCTCTCTCTTTTTGGGTCAAGTTAATGATTCTTTTAAACAAGACGGCCAACGTAGCGTCACGCGGCACGGAAAAACAGAAGCTCCAAACGTAGTGCTTCTCCTTTAAAGGTCATTCTTCCTCGCTGGTGTCAGCCTCTTCATATTGGGAAAAAGTGAAAGGATAAACTCTTCTGACAGCCAACAATGCATTATGTATGGCAAAGGTTTTTATAGGCCTTACTGTGCCACGGAAACATAATTACACATCTCTATTCATCTGTGCATGGGCCAGACGAACACTATTTTTAAAAGAGATTTTAGCTGCTTTGCTAACTTACCCATTGCTGCTTGTTAGAAATCTTTTTTTTTTTAAATAACAATTTTCCCTGGAAAGAGATGCAAGCCTAATGAAGTTGCAAAGGATTTATTTAGTACCGTCAAACAATTTGTCCTCAGTAATGTGTTGAATTAATAATTTTAAAAACGTAAATCATACTTAGCAAGAACTAAAGGAACAAAGAAGGAAAGAAATGAACAGAGGTAAGCTAAAGTAGTTTGGAACAGCTCTTATTGAAGTAACAGTAGTTAGTTGAATCTGTATGTTTACAAAGCAGCTGCAAATTAAAGATCATCTGCAGACGGTTCAACGCCGACGTGCTGAACTGCACCACTGCCCCCTGGGATTGTGTTTAGACATAGATTAATAGCGTAGCTTTGCTGTAGTACACATATGTGTGGGGTCAAGCAGAGAAACGCACTGATGCAATTGTGGACTGAACTTTTAACCTTTCATTAAATAAACTGACCTGCATAGCCAGGAGGGTCACTTATACTACATTTTCAAGTACATTTGTGTTAAACCGTACAAAAAAAAAAGAAAAAAGAAAAGAAAAATACTATTCCAGTCTTTAAATTTCTTTCTAAATATTTGGGAATTACTGTATACTAGCATTTCCTGGGTGAAAATCTTACACTATTTTTTTTCAGTGTAGTTTTTTTCTATCACAAAATCAAAATGAACTAAATATGTGGTGAATTTAAATAATTTAAAGGGGTGGTTGATTATGATTTCACATTTCTAGTTCTAGTGTGTAATGTTGCTGTTTGAGCATAAACAACATCTGCAAAGTTACATCGCTCAAAGTTCAAAGCAAAGGAAGATATTTGCTTTTAAAAAAATCTTTTTTTAAAGACTACAACAAACGGCTGGTAGGAACTACACAAGTTTCCTCCCAGGTTAGTGACATCACTAACCCTAAAATTTACATAAAGCCTGTGTCTGCATGAGGTAATTGGAGCTGCACTCTTGAACACACTCTAGAAGCTCCGCCCACTGTGTCAGGAGCTGCAGCTCATTTGCATTTAAAGGGCCAGACACAAAACGGTGCGTTTTTGCTAAACCCTCAAAAATTGACAACTTTAACATGCTATATACCTGTGGGGTATTTCGAGCTAACTTCACATACAGATACACATACATACATTTACATGGATCTACAAAAACGACTAAAATCATTGTTTTTTGCAGTAGTTGGTGATGTGACATCTATAAACTGAACAAGTAATGCGCATCTGCTTGATGTCACCATTTTTACAAATTTACGTTTCGGTGATTTACGCCGAGATGATTCGGTGACTTGCACTTTGAAACCTTTTTTGCACACGTTTTTTTCAAGTGCCCCCAAAACACTGTTTTCGTGTAAATAAATGACCAAACCACATAACTAAGTTTTTCATTTTTAGTTTGAAAACGGTGTCGCGCCCTTAATGTCATCTCATCTCTCTCTCTTCATAGTTTGTCACACTGAAGCACAGTCAGTGACAAGCCAAAAGCGCTGAGCCACCTTCCAGGCAGGCTTGTGGGGCTGATTAATATTTATAGAGAAACAGCTTAAGGGCAGTACCCTTGAGAGCTATCATTCCACTTTGCTGCCTAACACTCGCAAAATATATTGACAAGTCCCTCTCAGAGCTGGGCCCTGCCCCTTGAAAACCTTTCTAGCCGAGCACGCACTAGGCCTTGAACCGAAGCCAGTTCACTGAGGAAACAAAGTGATGAGAGAGAGAGAGAGAGAAGGTGAGAGAGAGACTCTGCCTCTGGCTAGCCATACTATGCCAATTTACCAATTCCCTCTACTTTCCCATTTAATAAAGTTTCTTCACTGAACATGTCAGAGACTGCTTTATTGCTAAAATCGATCTTCATGCCTGGTTCAGCAAAAAGAGAAACATGCGTGTTTTCTTCTTATTTCGGTTTGCTAAGGCAGCATCCATATTTCTTTTAATCATAATACTTGCGGTTAGGCGTTTTTCAAAATCCTTAACCCTATAGTATCAGGGCTTGACATTAACCTTTTTGCTCACCTGCCAATGGTAAGTGGTTTTCCAAATTTACTAGCCAGTCAACATTTTCACATCGATACCACAGAAAAGGAACTAGATATTTTTAATATCATCTCATAATTTGGCAGCAGGTTAATCATAATTACATTAATAATTATACTTTACTTGGCATGTGTCTTGCGCTGTTTATTTTTCTTTCTGGATAGTTATATTTATATTTTTTAGATCTCATTACATTTTTAGACTTTTGGACTAATATCGACAAACCCAAAGGTTGGGTTAAAAATGCAATTACAAAAATTTAACCCAACTTCAACTTTCAATTTAAACTTTTTAACCCAACATTTGGGTTTGTCCACATTTGACCCAAATTTGGGTTGAAACAACCCAGCATTTTTTTTAGAGTGCATGTTCTGTGCATGGAGTAGAACTGAAAATAAAGCATACTTACTTACTATAATTAAATAATAATTAGGCTACTGTCACTTTAAAGGTGCTCTATGTATTTTTAGCGGCCTCTATCGGTGATGTTTCAGATTGCAACCATTTTTTTGCGCGTGCCCGAAAACAAGAGCAAAGCAAGCACTCACGATACACGGACACACTGAGACTTTCAACACACCGGAGAGAGTGTCACACAACATGAAAATATAGTACTGAGGGGAAGCTTTATGCACGCAATAAATTCAAGCCCGGTAACACCAACAACATTTATCTGGAGCAAATGAAACGAGTGAGTGAGGGGAGGCGGGTTTGTGTGTAACTCACTGTCGTAGAGACCATGAGAGAGAGAAAGAGCAGCTGGTATTCTGCGGACAATGAATATTAGAGGCATTTCAGATATTTCAGCTGCACTTAGTTTTATTATTTCAGATGTCTTTTTAAAAGACTATAATTGAAAAATTAATCAAATTCAACCCACCAAAGTGGCAAGCAGGAGTGACACGCCACTATTGAAATCCACCAGCATTTGGCAGGTTGGCGGGAGTTAATGTCAAGCCCTGCTAAGTATTAAATAACCAGTGCCGTACTGGTGAAGCTGCACACATTATTCACCTTATTCTTAACGTAAGAGTCATTGTAACTTGATTGTATCGAGGCTTCGCGGGGGTTACGTTGTTTGAAATATATAAACATAAGGAAAATTTGTGATACAATGATACAAGCAAGTATGCCAAGTTATACTGTTCAAGTGAACTACACGTCAAACATACATGAATACAAAAAACCCTGCATGCTGTGGACATTCAGCAAAAAAAAAAGTGCCATGGTAGTCCGCCGTTCTAAATATACTCAGTAGAGGAGAGAGTTATAGAGAGAGGAGTAAGGAAAGAGCGTGGGAGGTTTAAAAGCAAATTAGAGTGGATCAATATTTCTGTCTGACTGCTCAAGACTTTGTGAAGTGTCCTTAAAGTGCTGATCATCTCTTGCCATGTGTTTTAACTGACATAATATGATTGCAAAAAAAAACAAACACATGAACATAGCCTGTAATGTCTGCTACAGACTGTGCGATTACGGCAATCCTATGAGATCATTAAATCACACCGTACAACATGGATATACAATTGGCTACGACATACAGTATACATGTATGTAGACTGTACGATGACACCTATAGACCTTATTCACGGCAGCGCCATCTTTGATTTTTAATGAGAATGAAAGTGAGGCTGTGAGGGATAGACTTGCATCTCTTCAATGGGCTGTACTGTTATTTAATGTGTTTTCGGATTGTTCTGCTCATGAAACACTGGAAAAATATCTTTCCAAGACATTTTTGTTGACAAAAAAACTCCCGACAATGTAAGCTGTGGAAAATTGTAAGTAATCTAGCCGCTTTATTCAGCTTTTTACAGTGGATGCCATTGGAAACACGGTAAGTCTATCCCTCACAGCCTTACTTTCCTACCTGTCATGGCGCTGCTCTGAATAAGGTCTATTGAATCGGGTAACGCTTCCTTTTACAGTCCAGTTACCCATGTAAATACTATGTACTGATTTTAGTAACTACAATTACTGGGTAATAACTAGTACTAACCCTGAACCTACCCCTGTTCCATGTACTTGCCTTATATTAGCCAGTACTTTCAAGGTAAGTACACTGTAAGTACTGTACTGCAAAAGAAGCGTAACCTTGAATCGTTAGTATATAGAGGAATAAACAAGATGAATCCCACTTTTAAACACTAAAATGAAAGTGCATCGCATTTCAAATGCGATGAAAAATAGAGGACGTGAAAGAGGAGAATATATGGATGCGAGACCAATTTGACATGTCGATTTAGCAAAAGGAGCTTGAGGTTACTTTTAGCACCAGGTTGGGTTGATCAATACGCCATTTCATGTCGCATTTTTATTGGCTAGTCAGTAGACATAGGTCGTAGCAGCAAACACACTGTGAGATGATCATGCTAAATTTCATGACACACATTTATGGTCGCAAGACCTTGACAACAGCTGTCTTGGAACCTCTCACTTTACAACGTTTATGAACCATGACCACAGAAATCACCACGATTGGTCATCTTTCGTCCGAAACAGCCCAAAATCGTACAATGTGTAAGATTATCCATAAGACCACTGCCAATCTAGTCTTGCTTGGCCAGACCGTCCGACTGAAAGCAGAAGGACAGAACTCCATAGCAGCTTTTATTGGCCAAAGACCAATCACAGACTGACTGACAAGTCAAGCAACCAATCAGTTTGTTTTGTATAGTGTTATGTTTAGATGTCTGAAAATGTAAAGTCAATAGCCCTCATTCATCAAAAGTGCGTACACCAAATTTCCAGCGTACACCCAAAACCACGGTGACTTTGAGATTCATCGATATGGACGTTGGCGTACGGCACGCTCAAATCCTACGCCAGCTCAGGAGGCGGTGTACATCTACGCACGTTTTGAGTTAGTGCGGAAATTGCGTACACCTGGATTCCAAAGGTACGCAGAGCTTCATAAATCACAACACATTCTCATCCTAGGGCGTCATCTAATTGACACTTTTGAGTATGCGTTTAAATCCGACGCACATGGCAACCTTTAGTCTCAGTTAGATGACGCTCATCCAAGGGGGTAATCCATCGACCGGAAGTTAAAGCCTCGCGGGAGCTGCCATCTTGTAGCAGAACTTCACTAGCTTTAGCATTCCCATTGACTACCATTCATTTTGGCGTCACTTTGACAAGCGAATAACTTTACATCGGAGGCGTTTGAAGACCCCATTTGTCCTTTATTTATTTCTAAAAAAAAAACACGACAATGTATAAAATGCTCCATTACCTTGTAGCTTGTGTTATGACCCCGTAGAAGCAGTTTTAGTGAAAGTAGGCTAACGATTGCGTCATACCCACGCGACTCTCTGTCGCACAGTAGAGAGATTACCACATGGACAGGAGGAGAAGCTCACGGGCAATCACACCAATAGCTTTGGAACAAACACACCAATACAAAAACTTTACACAGAAATTCATTGTGCATTGTGAAGGAAAAAGCCCATTGCTACAGTTTCTGTCTTTGGAGCCACTGATACAAAGCTACTTTCCAGCGTACTGTCAATCACCCAAACGCATATAATACAAATGTTGCATTTCACTATTTGATCATTCAGTCCACACAGAAACTGTACAGTGTTAGCTGTGGCTATGATAGCTGTGGCTGTCATTTCCATTGTTCAGATTCATTTCTCACTGATTCAATTTTCTCAAATGGCCACCCATAATTATCTGCACGGTGTTTCTGCATGAGCGCTCCCTCTTTATGAGAACGGGCCGATGCGCAGGGGCCAAATTCCTTAGTAAGCCTTTTAATTGTGTGGCCGTAATTGCTGTTGTATTAGATGGCTTAGCGTTTCTTTCGTTTTAGAATAAGTGCTGATTTGGCCTTAAGACCCTCTGTCTTTGAAACATGTACATCTATCTATCCATCCATCCATCCATCCATCCATCCATCCATCCATCCATCTATCTATCTATCTATCTATCCCATACCAGCTATATTAATAGAAAACTGAAGTGTAATAACATTTCCAATATTCATGCCTATTATAATAAAAATGCTTTTATCTTTTTTCTGAATGTGTCTGAAGGTTATCTCAGAATGATCACATTTGTGAGTGAATAATGATAATATTGGTAATACCAATGGATAACTTGGAAAAAAATTGGGAAAAAATACCACTCTAGTTTGAGACCTAAAACCATAAAAAGCCCATTACTTGAAATTAAAAGAATATTAACTTTGTTGCCAGAGAACATTTCACATTTTAATTTAGTTTAAGTTGCTTTTAGCCCTTCAAGTTCGGGTGCAAGTTTTAGTTATATATAAAAAAAATATATAAAATATATAAAAAATGACTAATAAAACTAAGAAAAACAGCTAAAACTTAAACTATATAGACATTTTTTTAAGTAATAATGATGAATGATGAAATATGACACAATACAATGACTAAAAAACCATTCAAAACATGAAAAAAACTATAATAGTACATAACGATACTACAATAACATTGGTGGACCCAAACTAAATTTCCCATCATTCACACTGCTTAGACGGGAATAAAAATAAAAGATAAAGCATCAGTCACACAGCTAATGTGCATCCTTTGCTCTTTGCAGTTCTATCAGTGCTAAAAAAAAATCCTGTCTTAGTTGGTAAGTGAAAAAGAAATGAAATTTCATTGAGTCAATTTGATTCCTATCAATGACAATGAACGCACATTATTTCATAATTACCATTTACAAACTCATAAGTAGCTCCCTACAAGGATGCCAATGTGTGCCAATCTGTGACAAAGACAATAAATGAAACTAAAAGGAAAATGTTATCCTGTTCAGTTAAAAGTCTGATGCAACGGCACAAAAGAGAAAATTTAATAACACCAAAATGCTTGCATATCTAAATGAATTATTTGGTATCCACACAATAAAAAAACAGCCTATAGCGTATTTACAAAAATAAATAAACACAAAAAGCAATAGCATCATATTATGGCAATGTAATATTTTGGGTTTGAAGGGTTCATAAATATTAGAGTTCACAGACAGACAGTGCTCCAAAAAGCGAAAAACAACAAAACAGTAATTTAATAAAATGAAAATAACAAAAAGGTGAAATATTCACTTGCAAGTTTTGCACTAAAACAATTGTTATAATTTATTTAAAAACAGATAATTTATTTGATTATTTATTTCATGTAGTAATAAAAAATCATCATCATAAACAAGGCAACACAGTCCTTCTTACAATTGTCTCTGCATATTAAGTATGAAACTATTTTAAAGACAAATTATTTTAACATCCCATTTAACATTGAACCGAATCAGTGAAATTATGATTCAGGACATTTTTTTTTGCATTTCCTTCTTACACTTTCAACACGAAACCCATTTCCCATTGAGTAACTCCCGCCCAATCGTCCAGAAACGACTCTGGACCTAATGTACTTTCTCTAACGTAATATTATATGACTTTCAGTGATTAACGCCTTGGAACATTACGTAGCAGCTATTCCAACCAAAACATTCCTAACGTAATGAGCGCGAGACATTCAAACACAGTCCTCACTCTTCTGCTGTCCTTTCAATAGCAAATCACTAGGGTCTAATTACCTGCAAATTAACTGCCATTTCACCATCTTGCATAAGATTATGTGCCACATGATGAAACGCCACTGGGGAGTCTAATCTGAAGAGAGGAATCCATACATGCAGAAAATGTGGGCTTCACTTTGTTAGTCTGATAGCAGGAAAATATGTGAAGGCTGTCACATGAAGTACCCGGATAATGTAACTTATTATTTGCATGTCACTGTTCTCCATTCCAACACAGTTATACGTAGTGGCCTGCTCTCTTCATTTCTGCCTCGTATTTGTCTTGCACGCACACACACACATGCACGCGCATGCTCCCTCTTCCTCCGTTTGGCTCTCGCTCGCATACGCACTCAATCCCTGGAGTCTTTCTTGACAGAGGAGGCAGATCTGCCACAGGACAGAGCGTGTTTCGTCAGCGGCCCAGGCTTAGTCACTACCTTTATTTCCCCGCTCTCTAGAGCTGAGGTTGCAGCATTGGCCACTGGAGTTCAACGCTGCCTGGAAAAAAAATCACTGAATCACTCTTGATAACAAACGCAAAATGTGTCACTTCTTTGTTTTATGATGCAACCTTTAATCCACGAGACTATCCTAAACTATAGCTATGCTCACTACAATCTTTAAAGTCAACATTTAGTTCTACGAACCAAATGATTTAGATCACCATGGTTGATCATAGTGTTGTTTACATTATTGTTATTATAGTACTCGTGCACATCCATATGCATTTTATATCTATTTCTGTCATGAGCCAATGAGATTGCTTGCTCAACAATTAGCCTGGTTCAGTAAAGTGGTTCAGTATGACGTCAGAACCAGGAAGATTAATTCGCCGCTGGTTCCTTCAAGATTTTCCTATGGGTTTTTTTTAATGGGGTTTTTCAATTTATGAGTAAAATAAAGCCTGTGGCGAACATAACTTCACAACCCGATCTCACGGGAATTTGTACAAATTGTACGAGGTGGCTAATTCGTATGACCTCACTCGTACGAATTAGTAAGATTTTTGCTAAATCGTACATATTTTACGAATTGGCCAGTTCGTATGACTTTGTACGAATGACCTACTCCTAACCCCACCCCTATACCCATCAGGTGGGTTTAGACAAATCGAGTGAGGTCGTATGAATTAGTACGAATTAGCCACTTTTTAATCACACGTGCGAATTCGTACGAATTGGTCGTGAGATAGCATTGAACCTACCCCTGACCCCGCCCCTAAACCTACCCATCACGTGGGTTTAGACCAATCAAGTGAGGTCATACTGTATGAATTAGTACGAATTAGCCACTTTTTAATCACTCAAACGAATTCGTACGAATTGGTCGTGAGATAGCATTGAACCTACTCTTGACCCCGCCCCTAAACTTACCCATCATGTGGGTTTAGACCAATCAAGTGAGGTCGTATGAATTAGTATGAATTAGCCACTTTTTAATCACTCGTGCGAATTCGTACGAATTGGTCGTGAGATAGCATTGAACCTACCCCTGACCCCGCCCCTAAACCTACCCATCACGTGGGTTTAGACCAATCAAGTGAGGTCATACTGTATGAATTAGTACGAATTTGCCACTTTTTAATCACTCAAACGAATTCGTACGAATTGGTCGTGAGATAGCATTGAACCTACTCCTGACCCCGCCCCTAAACTTACCCATCACGTGGATTTAGATCAATCGAGTGAGGTCGTATGAATTAGTACGGATTAGCCACTTTTTAATCACTGGAACGAATTTGTATGAATTGGTCGTGAGATAGCGTTGAATCTACCCCTGACCCCGCCCCTAAGCCTACCCATCATGTGGGTTTAGACCAATCAAGTGAGGCCGTAAGAATTAGTATGAATTAGCCACTTTTTAATCACTCGTGCAAATTCGTACGAATTGGTCGTGAGATAGCGTTAAACCTACCCCTGACCCCGCCCCTAAACCTACCCATCACCTGGGTTTAGACCAATCGAGTGAGGTCGTATGAATTAGTACGAATTAGCCACTTTTTAATCACTCACACGAATTCATACGAATTGGTCGTGAGATAGCGTTGAACATTGAATACTTTCAACATTTTGTTCTACAACATACACTGCACACACTCACACCCCAAGTTGTCTTATAAAGTTATACTTGTTAAAAAAGTACTCTTTCTAAAATCAATATAAATGCTTAAAACTTAAAGCGACACGCACGTCTCACGGAAATCCGGTAGAATTCAACCAGTCAGATGGAACTCCCGAAGTGTTTCCCATTTTGTGTGCCTTATCCATTTGAACAAATACATTAGCTATTTTTCCAATATGACTTATGTGCAAAATGGGAATATCACATAAAACATTTGCAAATAATTGTTTCCATTGAAGAGAAAAAACTTCCTCAAACTGGATCTGTGCTAAATATAACAAGAAAATTCCCGCAGGAAAAGCGCTGTATATAATAGTTTTCATTTAAAATAAATGACGAAACGTGATCATGATATGTTGCTTTCGGATGCCTGCTGTTCAGGAACACAGTCATGCAAGACAGTTCTGGCAGGTAATTATCCCGAACCACTTTGACAACAGATTTTGTTCAGGCATTTCACAATGACCAAAACAGCATTTCAGATCAAGATTGACCCGAAAGGAATTTATTCTGTAAATTAGTTTTTTAGCAAGTTTTTTTTTTTTTTTTTTACTCAATTGACCACACAAGTTTTTTTAATGCACTTTTTTTAATTAATTAATTTGCATCTGGCTGTTTCCATACAGCGTTTTTTAATGTGATATCCCAAAATGTGCATAAAATTAGTTGGATGGAAACATAGCTATTGTCATATTCAATCCCATACCTCAACTACTTAGAGAGTTGTCAAGATTGAAATGTAGTTAGTATAAACCAAGCAATTTCAATAGTGTCGGGCCCTCATTAGTATTATCCAACATCTTGACGGTTTAAGATCCTTATGGAGGTTATCCTAGCTTTAGAAGGTTATTTAAAAAACATTTTTAAAGAAGTTTTCCAGGAATTAGTCCACATGAGCAACACATCTCAACCACAGCTCCGACTAATGGCTCTTAAATTGAGGATTTTTTTTGCAGTACCTAGTATCTGTATAATTTAGCATCTGTTCTCTAAATGCAACATTATAAATCTCTTTCCACTGTCATTAAAGGGGTCTAAATTCAGAGACAGGCCTTTATATACGAGTCCTAAGCTTGTAAAGCCTCAATGATCTTATAATGGCTCCAATTTTCTCTATTAGTCCTGGAAAGAAGCTTAAATAATTGCCAAGCGCACATAATACTCACTTGCAAAAAAACACCTTGTAAGATCTACGGCTGACATACTTTAGACAGACGGGCCGTTCCAGGAGGTGTTTTTCCAGACACCTGAGCGGAAACGTATGAGGCGCGTTCAAGTTTGTGACAGTAAATTAAGCTCCGGCGACAAAAGCTGAAATCTAAGACTCATTCAAGGAGATTGCGATTAGCTTCCAGTGACTTATGTGAATCATCAGAGAAATTGCTACATGTGTAGCGTGAAATGCGGCACACAATGGACGCACTGTTTCTCCCAGCACAAGAGAGGTAACATGAACCTCCATCCTCTCTGGAAAGAGGCTCAAGTGCACATATTAAGGCCTCCTCCTTTCACACGAAGCCCCCTCTCCAAAGACCACTTCAAGAGCAGATTCTGCCTGGTATGAACAATGAGATCCTCCAGCAAGAACAAGGGAAAGGCCACTATGGAGAGGCAACAGGCATCCTTTCAGGGAGGAGAAAATAAATCGATATCGAACATAGATGTTCATTAGAGGTGTCTGCTAAGGCAAGAATCAGTATGCTCATATGTAGGGTCAGGGACTGAACAACCTCTTTCCACATGGGTCAATAACAAACAACAGTGTTCAAAATGAAGAAAAGAGGAAAAAAAAGATCTAGTTTAAAACCCACATGCCATGTCCTTAGAAATATAATCTTTTCTATTTTTTTTCTTTATCAAGAGAGTTGTTTCACCCTGATTTTTACTTCATATATAATATATATAATGTTTTATAAAACATGTAACTATGGCTCTAAAGCACTAAAAATCATCTTTGGAAGAGTAAAAAAATCTTTAAAAAAAGATTGTTTTTAGAAATGTGTATTTGTATTTTTTCTGAAAATAAAAAGAACTAAAAAGTAATAACAAAAGATTATGCCATTGCTTAATTTAACTTCTATAAACTTGGATTATTTTAATTATTTGTTCCCCTCATTATGATATCAATACAATTGTATTATCACCCTGATTTTGCTTGTCCACCCAAAAAATAAAATAAGAATATTTTATTTGAGAAATTAAAAAAAAATACTTGCCAAGCATATATATATATATATTTTTTTTTTTTCCCTCAGAAAAATTAGTAGATCTTAGTAGAGAAAATATATGAAAGCTTTGCCTTTACACCATGAACTCTACATGATTTTGGAAAAGTAAACATAAAAAAACCCTTAAAAATCCAGTTTAAAACACGTATGCCAAGTTCTTAAATTTAATCCTTGTATTGTTTCTGAAAAAAATAATAATAATTTTGCCTGTTAGCTTAAGAAAATCAAAGATAATACTATTAATGCAGTTTTGTTTAAGAATTCAATCTTTTAACAAATCTTTTTCTTCACCCTGATTTTTAATTTATGTACCCCCCTCCCCCACACACACAAAACTGCCAGAATTAATTTTAATTCAAGTAAAATGCCCACCATGGTTGAGTTGTCAAGTCATTGCATAAATACATTATGTATTTATGCAAATAAATAATGGATCCAGTGTCACTGACCCACCATTTGTGCTAAAAATCATACAGGCATTGGGACGACTGGTCCCTACCTAGAAACCAACTAACAATACTCAACCGCAGTGATGTTCTGGCATCCACCCACATATGGACAAGGAGCATTTTCTGTGAGAATGTAAAACCTGCTTCAGTTTTCTCTGCATCTAAACATCAACACAAAGGTGAGTCAAGGCAGGGGGTGGCGACCCCGCAGGATTGTGGGAGGCAGAAGTTTGAGGCTCCAAAACAAAAGGTCCGGGGTCGAAAAGCCGAGTGTTGATCGTTATCAAAACACAACGGTGCGAAGATTCATCCATCACCTAACTATTCAACCAATTGGCCAACAAAGACAAACAGTTGGTATTAAACATCCACGTGAATCTTTTTCTTTCCCGAGATGAGTAATAAGGTCGTTTACAGGCCATGAGTTGCATTAGCATTGCTCAAACAAAACAGACAATGCCACAGTATACAAGGATAAATGGAGAAACCTCAAGTCTGACCTCACTCTGGCACAGTGCTGCTGCTGATGGCAAATAGCCAGTAATTGATTAATTACCCAGCGTTCAAAGCAGGCATTGCGTTCGCATGTCAACCGAAGCAAACCCATCATTTATTTTACCATTTCAACTGCTATTTTTCAAATCGACTTCAGCTTTCGGCTTACGATGCCGTGGTGATCTGCATTTGTGGGACTTTTCTAAGGGAACAAATGACTTCCCAGAGGTACTCAGAGGTTTCTCTTTCAAATCTCTAAAGATTTAACTCAAGTTTTCAGTTAGGTTTCATATGTGCACCTTTTTAAATCACAGAAACTGCCAAAATTACTTTAGAGTATTAAAAAATTGCCTCAATATTGAACAAATGGGCTAAAAAACACCAACAAGCTAAAAAATGTATTCCTTGTTCTCACCAATGACCATAATTGGATGAATTTTAAGCTATAATTGAATTCAGACATCATAATGTCCTGCATACAAAATGGATATTCATTTTGAGATTCGCTAAAGATTATATTTAAAAGTGGTATTAAACTGTCAAGCTTTTTAAAGATTCATTTTAAGTGAGCGTTAGATCAAATCAAAGGTAATCTAAGTGTAAAACATAAATGAAATCAACAAGTAAAAACATCAACCAATGATAATAAATACAGATACGGTACTAACAATTACATTTCCTATGCCTTTGGCAGATGGTTTTCTGCAAAGCAACTTGCATTGTATCTACAGTAGTTGCACATTTTTATCAGTTTTTGCTTTCCTTGGGAATCAAACCTGTGACCTTGGTGTTACTAACACCACACTTTGCTGTTTGAGCTCAATATATCGCCGATGTCTGGCTGAAACCTCCAATTTCCATATTTCATCTTTTTTTTCATAAATCATTACTATTGGTCACAGATTACGTCTGTCTGTGGTTTTTGCAATTATTTAACCAATGAAAAGTATTTAAAAGAGCTTGTGACTAAACCTCGTAACTCCATTGGATCCTCAAGCTGTTGATAGAACCTAATAAGTCAAGGTTAAATGAAACGCCACATATATTTTGGAGCATCTCTGCTTGTTTGCAATGCAATGGTAAATTAAGAACTGGTTGTTTGAATAAGTACAGCGTTTTCTTTACTCAAGAAACATGATTTAACCCTTATGCTGCATTAGGGACATTTTTGGTCTTTTGCAGTTTAATTTCTTTGACCATTTTGGCTGTTTTAATGCAAATGGTATGAAATTTGGCAAAATTGTGACTTTTTGGATACATGTAAAAAATGTGATCCCATTTTGCAAAATATGTATAACACACACTGTGTAGATCAAATAGTAACACTCAGCACCATAAAGACCAAAAATGGCCCATTGAAACCCATTAAAACGTTGTTTAAATCTGAGGCTGTCAGTAATACATCAAACATGATTTTTGCACAAACATCCTTTCATTTTGAA
This sequence comes from Pimephales promelas, assembly GCF_016745375.1. The sequence goes on along the minus strand of NW_024121211.1, from coordinate 1,204,636 downwards.
GCAAAAGCATTATATTTGCATTATATAGTGTATTCCACCAGATGACGTCACTACATATTTATTCCCTATGGGTGGAAATGCACCTTATTTTAGGCAATAGGCAATGTTTAATAGGTGGCCATTTTTGGTCTCTAACGCGCTAAGTGGGATTTTTTGCAAAGTGGGACTGTGATAATCCAAATCTAAAGTTTTCTCTTTGCATTTAGTTTATTGAAAATAATTGAATTTTTGTGTTTTTTCCTCTTATACAAATCGATGGTTTCGCAAACAAAACTGGTAATTAAAGGATTAAAATCCTGAAATTGAATACATTTTTGGTAGTTATGATGAGGACTGATGCTGGTTAAAAGATTTAACTTGGTAAAAGTGGAAAATAATAATAATATATAATATTTTAGGCAATGTTTAATATGTGGCCATTTTTGGTCCTTAATGCACTCAACGGTGTTAAAAATCTAATGCAGCACAAGGGTTAAATTTATTCATTTAGCTGACGCTTTTATCCAAAGTGACTTACAATTGTTATATATGTCAGAGGTCGCACGCCTCTGGAGCAACTAGGGGTTAAGTTAAGTCTCACAGTGGATTTGATCCCAGGTCTCTCACACCAAAGCATGTGTCTTACCCACTGCGCCATCATACTATGATATATGATATAAAGGTTTATGTATTTGAGGAGTGGAGAAAAGTGTCAAGTCATAGCCAATACTGTCATAAATACCCTGCCCATAGCACTTCATCTTTTAATAAAATGAGACTATGCACCTACATAGCTACAGTAAAATAAGCGGTAAAATCGTAACAGTAAACGGTAAAATCTTAATAATAAAATGACACATACAAGTGTAAAGCCACAATATCAATTTGCTTAATTAAGAAAAAAATGTGTTCTTTATAGGGATGCACGATATATCGGCATCGGCCGATATATGTTCATTTTTAATGTTATCGTTATCGGCCTGGTAAGTGGCCGATATATTAAAGCCGATAAATAATGTATGATTCCCTTCAGCTGAGACACTTGTTGAGCACTGTTTATGTTTTTTAATTTCTTGAAATATGATTAAAATCTCTTCAAAAAATGAAAATACGGTTCGGTACAACATGTGTAGCGCAAATCTGTCATATCGGCTATAAAACACTATAATGAGAACATCATTATAATTGTTCGCTTGGGATATGGATTTAATTGTGAGACTTTTGTATTTGTAATCAGGCTCTCAAAATTAGATAAAAATTTGGATTTAAGTTTATCGGCCGATATATCGGTTATCGGCTTTCAAATACAAAGAATTATCGGTTATCGGTATCGGCTAAAATTTTCATATCGGTGCATCCCTAGTTCTTTCTGTTTTCTTAAAAATACTTGTTTTGAACACGGTTTCAGCCTGACAGTGGCAATGTATTGATGAATATCTCCAGAGGAAATGTGAGCTTATGGGTCTTTTTCTTAGTAGAAACATCCAAGAATCCAAAGACTTAAGCAAAAGTCCCCATGTAATCTCATTGCAGTCAAGGAGAAACAACAGATTTTCTTTC
>NW_024121211.1:445597-585597 GCF_016745375.1 Pimephales promelas | reverse complement strand
TTATATTATTTGCAACTTATTTTATAAGTTTAAGTGCACTGTAAAAAATTTCTTGTCAAATTAACAGTAACTTACTGGCAACAATTATCCAGTACTTGCTGTATTTCATTTAACAGTAAAATTACCGTAACACTAACTACAGTACTGTTAAGCATACTGCAAATTAAATAACATTATTTTACTGTAATTTCTTACCATATTAAAGTACAGAATTACACTGTTAATTTTTAATAATACTGTATAGTATGAAATGTAACCTGTAGAAAATCCGTAGAAATATTATTTTAACTGTTAAAGGGAAATAGAAAAAAGAACAATTGAAGCTTTAACTGCACAAGGTTTATTGTGTATTTTCAAACACATTAGTACATTTACATAATATACATTTAAATACATTAATACAATTAAATACATTAATAATAAAAATGTAATATAATACAATAAAAATCATGCATGACAATCATGAACAATTATGCCTAAATACATGCAAAAATTATCATGAACAGGTAAAAGATAGTTCATAACAACTCATCCACCCACTCCCTGCTGGGGTAACTAGTCTAAGATTGTCTATTGGTTTGAGGTAGACTGTCTAACTGGTCAGTTGCTGATTTTAAAGGGTTTTTGGCTGCTTTCTATCTAAGGGACCAGATTTGCAGGGCTGGGAGACACATATAAACTTATAAACTATAAAAGCTTTGACGAGTAAACCACCAATCCAGATGAGTATTACAAAGTGACAAGTTATCCAGTGTCCTTAAAAAAAAAAAAAACTAAACACAAAACAACCTCATCATGCACATGTGCCATGAAAAACTTGCATTACGGTATTAATAATCATTTATATGCAGACTTATGTTCTAACTTTTGCAATAGGAAGTTTTCTATCCAAGCTTTTATGCAATTAAACCTTAAACTGTACAGTAACGTTTATTTTCACACAACAATTCTAAACAACTTGCAGATAGACAAAATTCACAGATGGATAATAATCCGTTTAAAATGTTCTCAGTGGGTCAGTACTGGACCAAGGTATAGTAGTAGTAGTTAGATAAATAGAATAATTAAATTAGATTAGATTTACAATTCATCGGTCGTCAAGATGGATAGGGGTCTTCTTAACATGCACAGCTCACACCTGTGGAAAAGGAGAACAGACAAGACAGTTAAAATATAGTACGTTTTTGTTGTTGTTTTGGCTAAACAGCAAAAACAGACAAAATGATGTCTAAAGTGTAATTTACTTAATACTAAAATCTTGTTTGTTGGACTGTTGTTTAAAATAAATTCATTTACGATCACGTGAAAACGTAGGCTAAATCTTGCTTGTGTGATACTTAGTTAAAAAAAGCTTGACAAGGCATCGTTCCCTTCAAATGAGTACATGTCAGTTTACACATAGTAAAAAAAAAACAAAAAAAAAAACAATGATATTATAGCCGACAATACTGTAAATGTCACACATAGCTTTGTATTTTGGACAAAAATACACCTTGGGCGCTTTCCGCGGTCCAACTTTATCTACGTTATAATGGCAGAACGCCAGGTCAGGTTTTACACGAAAATAAGCGTGAAAAAATCAATAAGAGGAATCGACACTTTAATTTTATAACAATGAATCCGAATCCTAACCTTGGATGTCCGATTTCAGGATAGGCCTACATTTATCGATTATCAATTCCTAACCCCTGTAAGTCATAAAATAATGAAAGTGCAGGCGCTTCCACCGACTTAACGTGGTAAATAACAAAATGATTAGACCATTTTGACCTTATATTTCATATGTAACCTCTTATATGTTAATAAAATCACATTTAATCAAGTAAGGCTATCAACATAAAAGAAATCCGCGTCTGACTTATACAGACGTTATAGAACATTCCGCGGCCACTTCTTTCTAACGTTAATCTGTTAACGTACAGTAAGTTAACTCATATGGTTTGCATAAAAATATTAATTACTAACCAGATGTATGGCGAAAACGTTGCCGACAGCGACGCGATGCACGACTTGCGTGTTCTTGCAGAGGGAAGGGAACTGAAGAGTTCTTCATAAAATGGCAGCTTGTTGTGGTTATTTTTCGCGGTCATTTCGTACTAATGTATTTGAATTTACAGTAACATCCCAAATGGCTACATTGAAGAGAAGCCTATCATATACATATTATATTAAAATGTCTAGAATAGATTAAATTGAATATAGAAATCGTGGTCAGCTATTCTAAATAACTTTAAAGTTATTAGCTAGAATCCGTATGCATACACATTATAAGAATTATTACTTACCAGATGAAGAAGTTGCAGGTCGGCAGAAAAGACAGCAGCACCACTGACACGAGAAACTCTTCCAAAGTCAATATCTCATGCACACCCCACTGACATAAATTATGTCATAAATTATGACTGTTAATGGTTTAATGGTCAACCAGTGCTACATTTTTATTTTAAATGTAAGAATAACATTAGTAGGCTAGCAATTTTACCCGTGGAACTGTGTGTGGTGTTTTTCGCGGTCAATTGCACTGCTGTATTTAGATTAACAGTAACTGATAATTTCCCAGAATGCATTGAAATTCTACAGTAATACTGTCAACTGTGTGCACAGTACATAACTGTTGAAAAAACAATTTAATACTGTGAAAACAACTAAATCTACTGTACTGTACATAGATTATACAGTATAGAAACTGTTGAGAAAAACAGTATAATCCTGTGAAAACAACAGAAATCATTTACAGTGTGTTATAAACAGCACAAAATAAACACTATGCTTCCACTACAACTTAAATAATTTGATGATCACAAAATGCATGTATTTATGTTCAGTAATACACTGTCAAACAACTTTAAAGGCTTACACAACCTGAAGGTATGAACTATTAACTAGACCAGGAAATAACAAAAAAACAAAAAACCAGTCAAACCAGCTTGATCTATTTGTGTTCACTGTTTTTCTTCCTCATTTCCGTCATTTGATTACATAAAGTCTTTGAGAGAGTAAAATATATATTTTTTTCATTTAGTATATTATCTTTATTTGATTGTGATGGACACAGAATTCAGTTCAGCAGTTCGGGAAACACAAACACCATAATGAATAATGAAGAAGACGCTGATTATCACAATACTTGTGATGGAGAGAAAAGGTGAGAGAAATATTTTTTTAGCATTTGTACATGAATCATTTATATAGATATAAATCACAAATAATATATATATACTATATAATAATATTTTAAAGAAGCATATTCTTTATATATATTATTACGTGACAGATTGCAAACCAACTTCAAACCAACAGTTTACAATTTGAGATCAAAAATACAGCTAATTACATTTTATTACCAAAGGCATTGACAATCTTAATATAATTTGAGTGAAGGTGATGCTGAATTGCTCTGAATTATGAAGATGGATTTTTTTTCAGTTCTGAAGAAAAATCAAATACACCTGTCAGTGTTTTGTCCCTGAAGAGTGACGAATCAATGAAAACACAAATTCAGTTAAAAGCTGAAGATCAGTTTAAACGAAGGTAAATCCAATTATATTCATTTGCTGTGTCTTCATAGCTGCGCTGCTTTTGATCCTGTAGCAAGACGTAAATAATGTTTTCGTTGCAAATAACCTTTCATTAATAAAGATTAATGACACCAACATTTCAATTTACCTGAAAATAATAAATTAAACTTTTGAGAGATGATTATTTTAAGATTAATTAAACATTTAGATTAATGAAACCAAATAATTTATTAACTTTCGAAAAAAGCTTGATGTTTTTCAGGTCTCTGGAGAGATCAGGATCACGTGTCCCCAGTGTTTTGTCCATGAAAAGTGACAGATCAATGAAAATACCAATTGAGCTTAAAAAAGGAGATTCTCAGTGTGAATGGAGGTAAATATAACTATTTTTATGTAACGTAGCTTTAATGGTTTTGGCATCAAAATAATGTGACGGTTTTGTCAATATAAAATTTTGCTTTTAGATAATACAAATTGTCCTGAACAAATCTTTATGACATCGACTTTTATTTGGAATCACATAATCATTGTTTAATGGTGAGATTGATTATTTATTTTAATTTTTTTCAGGTCTCTGGAGAGATCAGGATCACATGTCCCCAGTGTTTTGTCCATGAAAAGTGACAAATCAATAAAAATACCAATTGAGCTTAAAAAAGGAGATTCTCAGTTTGATCGGAGGTAAATAGAACTATTTTTATGTGACGTAGCTTTAATGGTTTTGGCACCAAAATAATTTGATGGTTTTGCCAATATAAAATTTTGCTTTTAGAAAACACACTATTGTCCTGAACAAATCTTTATGGCATCGACTTTTATTTGGAATCACATAATCATTGTTTAATGGTGAGATTGATTATTATTTTTTTTCCTCAGTTTGTGAATGTTTAAAAAGTATTTCCCCAATCCACACTAAATTTTATTTATTATATTTATTCTCTGATCCCAGTGCAAAACAAATGAAAGATGAATCAAATATACAACAGTGGTATCGTATCATTTGAAACACATTTTTATTCTGTGTTCACACTAGAAAGGTGCACTTCCAAGTCAGAGGGTGTACGGGGGTCTGATGACTCACCATATTAATTGCAGAGAACAAGGATTAGCACAGATTATTTGCTGTAAACTCTCACCAGATGCAGGGTTTCAGCAATAAACGCAGAGCATCTCATATTTCCTTATTCAGTTGCCATCATGCTGATCTCGCATGATCTGTTTTTTAAAAGTGAGAAATAATATAGTAAAACAAAATGTAGGTCATTATTCAATCAATTATCTTGCTTATTAGAATCATTACTCATATATTTTTACAGAAGTCACAGTCTTCATTAGTAGAAAAATCTATTTAATCTAGCCTCAAAAAATGACATTACAGAGATTACAAAAAAGGAAAATACATATGATATCAAAGTGTTTAAGATATTTATCTGTTATATATAAATGTATGTTGTTTGTGGCCATTTATTTATGTAAATGGCTACATAGGCTACAGGTTTTGTAGTTTTATTATTTTCGACTGAAAGAAATTATATTTTTTTCAGACATAATGGTTACAGACATAACCGGCAAAAACATGATCCAGAGATCTACCAAAGATTCAAATCTAGCATGAAAAAGAAGCATCTCTACATTTTCGAGGGACTGGGAAAGCAGGGAAACCCAACACTCCTGAATGAGATCTACACAGATCTTTACATCACAGTGGGTGGAAATGGAGAGATCAATAATGAACATGAAATTAAAAGGATAGAGGAATCACTGAAGGCTGCTGAAGGAGCAACAATACCAATCAAATGCAATGACATCTTTAGAGCTTTACCTGGACAAGACAAACCCATCAGAACTGTGCTGACAAAGGGAGTCGCTGGCATTGGAAAAACAGTCTCTGTGCAGAAGTTCATATATTCTGACACAGAATTCAATTCAGCAGTTCGGGAAACCATAATGAATTATGAAGACGACACTGATTATCACAACACTTGTGATGGAGAGAAAAGGTGAGTGAATTTTTTTTGAGCATTTGTACATGAATCATATTTATATAGATATAAATCAAATATAAAAAATATATATACTACATAATAATATTTTTAAAAAGCATTTTCTTTATATATATTATTAAGAGACACATCAAAGCAAATTCAATTCAAACCAACAGTTTACAATTTTGAGCTCATATAATACTGCTAATTACATTTTATTACCAAAGGCATTGACAATCTTAATATAATTTGAGTGAAAGTGATGCTGAATTGCTCTGAACTATGAAGATGGATTTTTTTTTCAGTTCTGAAGAAAAATCACATTCACCTGTCAGTGTTATGTCCTTGAAGAGTGACAAATCAATGCTAATACCAGTTAATTTAAAAGCGGAAGATTCTCAGTTTAAACGAAGGTAAATCCAATTACATTCATGTTTGCTGTGGCTTCTTAGCTGCGCTGCTTTTGATACTATAGCAAGATGTAAATACAGTAATGTTTTCGTTGTAAATAATCTTTCATTAGTAAAGATTAAGGATTTTAATTTACTTGAAAATAATAAATTAAACTTTTGAGAGATGATTCTTTTAAGATTAATTAAACTTTTAGATTAATGAAACCAAATTTATTAACTTTAAAAAAAAACCTTGATGTTTTTCAGGTCTCTGGAGAGATCAGGATCACGTGTCCCCAGTGTTTTGTCCATGAAAAGTGACAAATCAATGAAAATACCAACTGAATTTAAAAAAGGAGATTCTCAGTGTGAATGGAGGTAAATAGAACTATTTTTATGTGAAGTAGCTTTAATGGTTTTGGCATCAAAATAAATTGATGGTTTTGTCAAAATGTTGCTTTTAGATAATACACTATTGTCCTGAACAAATCTTTATGATATAAAGACTTTTATTTGGAATCACATAATCGTTGTTTAATGGTGAGATTGATTGATTTTTATTTATTTATTTATCATGTTTTTTCAGTTCTGAGGAAAGATCAAATTCATCTGATCCCAGTGTTTGGTCCCTGAAAAACGACAAATCACTGAAAATACCAAATCATTTAAAAAATGGGAATTCTCTGTATGACCAAAGGTAATCTTTTATTTGCATTTGTTATAGCCATGATAATTGTAGCCCTAAAGCTATAAAAAAGCATTTTGTTTGTGAATGTTTAAAAAGTATTTCCCCAATCCACACTAAATTTATTTATTATATTTATTCTCTGATCCCAGAGCAAAACAAATGAAAGATGAATCAAATATACTACAAGCAATTGTAAGTCGCTTTGCATAAAAGTGTCAGCTAAATGAATAAATGTAAAGCAAATGCTTTAATGATATGCTTTTGAAAAGTGAGAAATAACATAGTAAAACAAAATTTAACTCATTACTCAAAGAATTATGTATCTTGCTTATCAGAATATTTACTCATATTTTTTACAGAAGTCAGTCTTCATTAGAAACATCTAATTAAATTGGCCACAAAAAATTACATTACAGAGATTACAAAAAAAACAAAAAAACAAAACAAAAAAACAATGGAAAATACATATGATATCATAGCATTTTTATTTTATTTTATTCATAGTGTTTTAAGATATTTATCTTTTATACATTTATGTTGTTTGAATATCATGAAAAAAGTTTCAAGTTTACACTAAATGGCTACATAGGCTACAGGTTCTGTAGTTTTATTATTTTCGACTGAAAAAATTATATTTTTTTACAGATATAACCAGCAAACACATGACCCAGAGATCTACCAAAGATTAAAATCTTGCATGAAAAAGAAGCATCTCTACATTTTCGAGGGACTGGGAAAGCAGGAAAACCCAACACTCCTGAATGAGATCTACACAGAGCTCTACGTCACAGAGGGTGGAAATGGAGAGATCAATAATGAACATGAAATTAAAAGGATAGAGGAATCACTGAAGGCTGCTGAAGGAGCAACAATACCAATCAAATGCAATGACATTTTTAGAGCTTTACCTGGACAAGACAAACTCATCAGAACTGTGCTGACAAAGGGAGTCGCTGGCATTGGAAAAACAGTCTCTGTGCAGAAGTTCATCCTGGACTGGGCTGAAGAGAAAGACAATCAGGACGTCCAGCTCATATTTCCACTTCCTTTCAAAGAGATCAATCTGATGAAGGACAAAAAGTTCAGTTTAATTGGTCTTCTTCAAACATTTTTTATGGCAGAGACAAGTTCACATCTGATTCAAAACTCCTCTGTAGTTTTCATCTTTGATGGTCTGGATGAGTGTCGTCTTCCCTTAAACTTTCACAGCAATGAGACTCTACGGGATGTGACCAAAGAGACCTCACTGGACGTGTTGTTGACGAACCTCATTGTGGGGAATCTGCTTCCCTCTGCTCTCATCTGGATCACCTCCAGACCAGCAGCAGCCGATCTCGTCCCGCCTGAGTGTGTCCATCGAGTGACAGAGGTACGAGGCTTCAATGATCCACAGAAGGAGGAATACTTCAGGAAGAGAGTCAGTGATCAGAGTCTGGCCAATACAATCATCACACACCTGAAGTCCTCAAGGAGCCTCTACATCATGTGCCACATCCCAGTGTTCTGCTGGATCTCAGCCACTGTTCTGGAGAAGATGATGAGCGAAGCAGAGAGACGAGAGATTCCCAAGACTCTCACACAGATGTACACACACAGAAATTATGAATGGACATCTCAATCTTTTCCTTCGCTTCCTCATGGGACTTTCACTAGAATCAAATCACGAGCTCCTAAAAGGGCTTTTGGTGAAGACGACAGACAGCTCCCTGGAAAGAGAGAAAACTATTGAGTATCTCAAGCAAACAATAAAAACAATCCCTTGCACAGAAAAGACTCTTGTTTTTTTCCACTGTTTGACAGAACTAAATGATCATTCTCTCATTACGGAAATCCAAAGCTACCTGACCTCCGGAAAAATAAACAACGACACTCTGTCCCCACATCTCTGGTCAGCTCTGGTGTACGTCTCAATGACATCGAATGAGAAGTTCAATGATTTTGCAGGCTGTGTTTCCATGAGCTCAGCTCTGAGTTTAAACCCTTCTCATCTGAAAGTGCTGGACTTGAGCGGGAATAACATTGGAGACTCAGGAGTTAAACATGTCTGTTCTGCTCTGAAGAAAGCTCAGTGTGCATTGGAAACACTGAAGTGAGTTAACAAATTTAATTAGTATGTTTTTTGACCTTTATCTGAATCATTGATTAATTTAAAGGGTAAGTTCTAGTTAAAGGGTTAGTTAGAACTAACCCTTTAGAGTGTTATGCAGTACAAACTGTCAATGGAGAGACAATCTAAGGCTTTGATGATGTTACTCTCAAAGTAAATGTAGTGACTTTTGAATTCATGAACTTTAGAGGATTAATTCATCGACAAATTAAAATTATTTGCTCATTGTTACATTGTTACAATGCAGATTTATTTATTTTTTGTTTAAATCCAAAAGGAGGTTTTATTAGGCAGTGTTTCCATAAAATGACAGTTGGTAGTTATTTAAAATGTCACAAAAAAAGCACCCCATATGACTGGTAGGTAATATTTCAAGCCTTCTAAAGCTGTATGATAACTTTATCTAAATGACTGTAAAACATGGACTTACTTCTTGTGGCTGTAAGTTAATGTTGGGGGAGGGCGGGGTGATACAGAGCAAATAGGCCTACAGCAAAACAGATAGAAGTTGTCACCATTTTGAGTTAGCGCAGCTGCCAGCAGTCATTACGCGAATTTGTGCTGAAAAATTTGACAGTTGTGTAAACTCAAAGAATCAAGTTGAAACAACAAATTTTCATTAGCTAGATAACTTATAAAACACAACATTTTAAGTTGAACCAAAGAATATATTTAAGTTGAGCTAACTCGTTTTTAAGGCAGCAGGTGAACTTTTGTTTCTAAGTTTAATGATTTGAAATGTTTTACAGTGTAGGACATGCGCTTATGTACAATCGATGTGTCACGTGACCAATTGCAACCCGTTCAAAATGTGGCCGTGGTTTCGGAATAGTATTACAGAGCAATAGCACACTCTCCCCCTTAAACTTCTGTTAAGTTAAAGCTACATTTCAGTAAAATGTTGTCAATTTGGTCTACTTTTATGATGTTTTGAGGTTGGAATTTAAATTACCATTCACTTTGAATGCGTAAATGACGGAATTACTAACTTTCTTGTGGTGAATGATTGCTTTAATATAATATGTATAATTAAGAACTTTTTTACTTGTAAGACTTTCAACCAGCAAAATCAACACAGAAGGCTTTGAATCGCTGGCTTCAGCTCTGCAGTCAAACGCTCATCTGAGAGAGCTGGACCTGGGAAACAACAGACCTGGAGATCAGGGAGTTGAGCTGCTGTCTGCTGTTCTCCACGATCCAAACTGTAGACTGAAAACACTGAGGTTAACATTTAGAAATCAGTGCATTGTTTTTGATAAAGTTGGAAAACAAAGCATATTTTATAATTAATTTCTTTCTCAGGTTGGACAAATGTGGAATTACAGAGAAAAGTTGCACTGCTCTGGCTTCAGCTCTCAGCTCAAAGACCTCCAATCTGACAGACCTGGATCTGAGTATCAATGATCTAGGAGACTCAGGAGTGAAGCAGCTTTGTGTTGGCCTGCAAAGTCCTCACTGTAAACTAGAGAAGCTGAGGTAAAAGAAATGAAACAAACACAGATTTCCACAAAAACTAAACCATTTATACAATTATTGGATAACTTTTCCCCTGTCTGAAAATCCACTCTGCTTTCTTCAGGTTGTCCAACTGTAATGTTACACAAGAAAGTGTGACGGCACTGACCGAAGCTCTGAAATCATATCATTCCCACCTGAAAGAGATCGATCTGCTTGAGAATGATCTGGAAGAGTCAGACTTGAATATGATGTCCATGATACTGGAAAAGTCATCATAAAAACAGAAAAACACAAACACTGTTTAAGATAACCCTTAAAAAAAGAGTAGGATAACTCATAAAATACAGTAACCATCATAAACTCATAGAAAGGATGTCATACTATATATGGATATTGTTCTGGATGCTTATAGAGTGTTAAGTACAAACAATTTCTTTGAAATTTTATTTAAAGTACTAGATACAAAAAGATCATAAATAAAGCTCATAAGTTAGGTGGAAATACAGAAACTGTAAAATTAAGATACCTCAACCTGTTACCAAACCTTTCTTAAATGTACTGCTGTTTTACAATGTTAAATTTACTGCAACATGAATATTATGCTCACTGTGAAAATTAAATACATTACGTTAACATCTTTTTGCACGTGTCAAGGGGAAAACAGGAAGAAAATGACAACTCAGAAGCTGTACATGAAAACGACCACTGGTATTATATACATCATGAAGAAAACAATTAAAAACTATCATATGTACAAACAAAATCCTAGATTATGTACAGTGAAAAAAGTTTTAAAAATAGATCTGTGACTATGAAATTCTTGTAATGATTCAATTCAGCAGTTTCGAACATTTTATCAAATTACATACACAGATTTAATTATTTGCGCATGACCTCTGGTTGTAGATACTCAAAAGGTAGAGACATGGATGTAAATTAAATTAAACTGAAAAGAGGGAAAAATAAAAAGACTGAAGGGTTGACAAAAAGAAACCAGGAAGAGCCGTCAGATTAAGTCATTTACTTTGCTACTTAAAAAGATTGAATACACAGCACATGAGTAACCCAAGACTAAATCTTATCTGGATCTATCTTCTCATTCCCTTTATTTAAAAAAAAATAATTCAACAAATAAAGCGATATTATTTTCCATTCAGCAATGCCTCTAAAAGCTCCATCTGGCCTTCATAAAACAAACACATACCATCCAAAAGGTCTGTTAGATTAGTTTACAATGGCTCAAAAAAAAAAAAAATCTCCCGAGGCAAAAGATCCTTTTGAATATAACAAAATTTGATCCACAGGGAACAATTCCTTCCTGCTGATGATGACGATCGGCCATCCTGAAAAGATCCTGAGGAGAAAGGCGTGTTTGCACTTAGTTTAAATGGTTCTTTCCACTTACACAAGGAGGACAATTCCCAAACTTTATCCTGTCAAAAAAAATACTGCCTCGCTGCCTGGATCAAGAGGGTAAGAAACATCTCATCCGGGGAGACACATTAAGTCATTTTAATTGTCGGCAAAAGGCCAGTTTAAAAATCCTTAGACATCATAAAGACAATCAGGGAAGAAAATGAAAAAAAAAAAAACCTTGTAAAAGCACAACGCGGTCCAGAAAAGTGCAGTTTAGCTCATTCATTCTGATCTTCATACCATTCATATTCCATTAAAGTGCAAGAGTGATGTGAAATATTCCGTCTCTTCCGTAATTCATGCATTCAACCAACATGATGCATTGTTTTTTTCCCTTCGTCACAGCTCAGACAGAAATCTTTGTGTCTTGTCTTCGATGCATTCCAGACAATAAATCCTGGACGCTGCTCAGGATTTTCCTCTGATGTGCACTGCATGAGATTCCCATTTTGGCCAGATCCCTGTAAAAGAGCAGCACAGGGCATATTTAGTGAGCTGTAGTCATCTTCAAGTTCATCAGGATGTTTAATTAGGTGTGTAATGTGTTGGGATGCTCACTCATGACTCATGGGCATGACGCTTTCTAAGCTGCAGTATCCTGCTGTGTTGAAGTTTTCTCTGTATTGCTCAAGTCCAATGATTTTCAGCCATTCATCCACAGAACTCAAAGAGGGGGCGGAGCCTTCAGAGGGGGTGTGGTGAAGCATGGATGGGTGGGGCCTGACGGCAACAACATTACATAATACATTTTATGCCAGAGAAAATTAACTTGCCAGAACTGATTTGCGTTTATATATATACAGTATATATATATATATATATATATATACACACACATACCAGTATATGTGGCGTTATGTGTGTTTGCATGACTTTTCTTGTTTTTCTGCACTTAAAATAGAGATTACTTCTCTAAAAATGTCTTTATAATGGAAACTTTACAAAGGAACTCAATAAAATCTCAATAAAATCATTAAAAAATTGTTTTAAATAAAAATGCTAAGTATCATATTTTAAGTTTAAGCTAGAACCATACACTACTGTTCATAACTCTGTGGTCAGTAAGATTTTTTTAATGTTTCTATGCTCAACAAGGTTGCATTTTTTTGTAATAAAGAAATTGTGAAATATTCTTACAATTTTAAATAATTTGAATATATTTTCAAATGTAATTTATTCCGGTAATGCAAAGCTGATTTTCAGCATCATTACTCCAGTCTTCAGTGTCACATGATCCTTATTTCTTGAAAGATTGCTTTATTTCTTGAATGTTATTTCTTGTAGAAACTGTGGTACATTTTCCAGGATTCTTTGAAATAGAAGTATCTAACATAAATGTCTTAAATGTTACCTTTGATCGATTTAATGCATTATTTCTGTATAAAAGTATTAATTTCCAAACATTTGTATGCTATATACAGTATGCATGTATTGCAATAACATGGTCCCATTGTACATATCGCTAACCAGGTTCTCTTTAAGGCGAGACACGGCAGGCAAAAACATCGATTTTTTCATGCATTGATCAGTTTTGAGAGTTTTGGGCGAGACTCTTTCAATATGTATTCTCACAAGCTGCTATAAAGAAAACATTGAAAATATACTTTAAGATGTTTATTTTATTACATTTTGTTTACTTGAGGCAGTAAATTTCTCCCAAATTTACCAAGTTAGCATTCCAGCGCGTCATGCCGCGGTCCGTCTGTTTACTGAAGTCTGTCATGACCGGTATCGTTGTAAAGCTCTGAGTCTGATGTAACCCAAATATAGGCATTTCCTTTCTATCATCAACCAATCGTGAATGTCCAAAGGGTGATTTAAAGCTAATGATGAAATCTCATTGAAAGCTTGACATTTTATATATTATTACTTGGGGCATGAGCATTTTAGTAACAATGTTTTCCCATAGAAATGTATTACATTCCCTACTTAAATCTTTAAATGCCCTTTTCTGAAAGTAAGTTTGTCATTCTCCAGTACAAACATCTCAGCCTATGTAGCACCAAACTTTCCAGTTATACACTTACCAGTATTCTGAGGATATTTTCAGAGGGATTTGTTAATAAATCATTTCCGGCCTGATTTATGTGACATTTTAATTTAAAAAATATGGCGAAAATAAAATTTTTTTTAAGGGCAGGGCTCCAGACTAACTTTTTTTACTAGGAGCGCTGTTGCCCCTGACTGAAAATTTTAGGAGCGCAAGCAGAAAATTTAGGGGCACACTCAGCTTGCAATGCAATTATTCAAATTTCCCCCAAAATAACTGTAATACTGACAAATTATTTAATAATAAATAGACTTAACATTATGATATGCTGTTTTATTTTAACTTCACAGGGTTCCAGACTCAAAGTTGAGGGCAGCATCATCTCAAATGAGAACTCACAGCGAGTTCTACAAAAAAAAAAAAAAAAAAAAAAAAAAAAAATTCTGGTAGCACTAGGGCTGACAATAAATCACTAAGCTTAATTTAGGGTGTAGATGAAATTAACTTTAGTTATTATCATTTATAATGTCTTAATATTAATTAATAAAAGTAGTGAAAATATGTACATGGAGTGAAAATAGCCAATAAACATCCTACTGTTTACAATGGTATTTTTTTTAAGTGTTTAAATAAGAGTTTTCCAACATCTTAAATTTTTTCTTTTTAGGACAATCTTTAAAGGTTGAACAAAAAATGCGTTGGTAATCACATAAAAAATACAAAAAAATAAAACATTTATATATGATATTATTGAAGTGCTGGGAAAAGATGTGTAGTAGGCTACTTGTAAGCATTTGACTATTTCTTACACATTATCATATTTATGGTTAGAGTTAACTTACTAAATTAGCCTAAATCCATGGTTCTGTTAGGCTGATTTGTGGACTGAAAGCCTTCTATAAGTATTTCTCCTGGTTTCCACGTCAGCGCTGTTTGATCTGATAACAGAACTCTGCGCCGAATCGGAGTGTTTCTCACTGGATCTCGTGGTGTTGATGTTATTAATTCTGAGGCGAATTCAATGGATTTATTCACTGGATCTCCTAGTAACAGTAGTTGCGTGAGCGAGATCGGCCCGCGACTGGCAAGTTCGAGGCTTTATGGTTCGGATCGCAGCTGCTGCTCCACGGTCCTAATCATACATGAGTGGCGTATTTTCGTTCCGCTTTCATTTTGTTTGCATTCGCTGCTAGGTAACGTCTAACGAGTCGATAGATCGCTGATTGCTCAGACGCACATCAGGTTGTGATATTTGTCTCCGTCTCCTTCCCACAGACGCTTACGCGCGCTATTCTTGTCACGGATTCATTGACGCGCCCCTTCCACGCTTTACCATGCGTTTAACGTGTGGCAAATTTACTGGTCGCACATGTGCGACTGGATGTAAAATTCAGTCGCACACTCTCAAATTTTGGTCGCAAAATGCGACCATTTGGTCGCAGTCTGGAGCCCTGAAGGGTATGGACAATACATTTTGATTTCCTAGGTAATGAAAGCATATATCCTGAACTTTTTTGTTATCTTGATTCTTGTGTGTAAACAAAATTTTACAAATAATTTTTCATCTGGCTTTATCATATAAACACCGAAATCGCACATATTTAATGAGATGATGCCTAATTTGCATAATTAATCATGCAAATTTCAAAAACTTGTAATACATTTTTTTATTTTCTTGTGTAAGTAATCAACTGAGGAAGTTTCATGGTGATATCTGTTATTGAAAAATTTTACCCTAGACACCTATAGTGTCTCGCCTCAAACTGTTGCTCATGACAGGATTTATCTAGAAGTAAACTAAAATGCATTCTGAAATATTATGGGACTCAAGCCTACATGAAATTGAGCATTCTATCTATCTAGTTTACAGAATTTATAAGTAGATTAAAAAAGAATCTACTCTATTCGTTATTCCCAAAAGAATAGATAAACCCAATAAACGTTCATTAGGGATTTTTGTTTTCAAGAATACAAGAATAAAAACTAGGGCTGTGCAAAAATTAATTGCGATTAATCGTTTACATCATATATTTGTGTGTGCTGTATATAATTATTTTGAATATATAAATACATACACATGCATGTATATATTTAAGAAAATGTGTTATTCATATATAAAATATTTATATTTATATAATATAGATTTTGTATTTATATATATATATACAGAATTTAAGCGCAAATAATTCTTAAATATATACATGCATGCATAGGTATTTATATATACAAAATAATTATATACGGTGCACACAAATATATTATGTAAACACAGACTTTTATTTTGGATTCGATTAATCGCAATTAATTTTTGCACAGCCCTTATAAAAACATGAATAAAAGTGTTGATGTGTACCTGCTGGCGTCTCCTGCCGTCCTCTTGAGCGTGGCGGGATTGCGTATGAGTTTGTCCAGCATGTTGACTATCTGGCTGAATTTGGGTCTGTCTGCACGTTCCCTCATCCAGCACTCCAGCATGAGCTGATGCAGAGCCAGCGGGCACTCCATGGGCGGCGGCAACCGGTAGCCTTCCTCTATTGCCTTTATCACCTAGGAAACAGGAGAGAGGAAATGAGTGGCTGATCTTTCTGAACTAGCGCATTCAGTTGGTTTGTGTAACTTGGCATGGCACACAATAGCACGATAAAGCAAAGTATTAATACTCTTCTAAGCGTACCATGGGAACGCCAGCGCAGAAGGCATGACAGGCCTCGTATTTAATTCGATTTGTGGTACAGTGCCACTTACATCCTGGTTGCTCATGTCCCAATATGGTCGTTCGCCATATGACATCACTTCCCACATGACGATGCCGTAACTCCACACGTCGCTGGCCGAGGTGAACTTCCTGTACATGATGGCTTCTGGAGCAGTCCAGCGGATTGGAATCTTTCCTCCCTGTGATTGACAGGTTCAGGTTCATGTTAAACCCATTTACACCAGAGTCCACACAATCCATCTTTAAAGCAGGATGGATTCTGATTGGCTGTCAATGTGTCTTTCGTTCATCAGCTGTAAAAATCGTTCTGAAAGTGATTCCAACATTATCGTTTCTCAGCGCCGTTTTTGTTGTCGACTCTGCGATTCTTTTATATTTAGAATGATTAATAGAACCATATCTTTATCGTTATCATCACAGTTATCCTTTACTGGCCTTTTTACAGTAAATTCCAATCCACTAATTTAAATAAGTGACATTCCCAGAAGGCTGAAATTCCATATAACAGTATTGGAACCAGTGTTATATTGTTAACTATATGTTAAAAATTATTGCTCAATGTTAGTTAACGCATTAGCTAATATTAACGAATAGGACCTTATTGTAAATGTAAAACTGTATATGAATAAATGTAAACACTCATACCCTGGTGGTATACGCTCCTTCTGGTTCATCTTCCAGCACTCTGGACATCCCAAAATCTGAGACTTTGCACACCAGGTTGCTGTTTACTAGGATGTTGCGTGCTGCGAGGTCCCTGTGAACGTAACTCATGTCGGATAGATATTTCATACCGGACGCGATTCCTCTCAGGATGCCCACCAGCTGGATAACAGTGAAGCGACCGTCGTTCTTCTGAAAGAGGAAGCAACATTTCAGACCTAAATCGTGACACCTTGACAAGAATCCAAAGTCAAAGTCAAAGTCAAATCCATCCATCCATCCATCCATCCATCTTGAAAATGAAATTTAAAAAAAAAGAAAGTAGAATTTAAGATATATTTTTAATTTAAATATACACTCTAAAAAATGCTGGGTCGTTTCAACCTAAATTTGGGTCAAATATGGACCAACCCAAAAGTTGGGTTAAACATTTAAAATTTTAACCCAACTTCAACTTTCACTTTCAACATTTTTCAATTAAATTATTAACCCAAAATTTGGGTTTGTCCATATTTGACCCAAATTTGGGTTGAAACTAGGGATGCACCGAATATTCGGCCGCTGAAAATTTTCGGCCGAAAATGGCCCAAAAGGGCATTTTCGGTTTTCGGCCGAAAGACTTTTATCACCGAAACAATACGGCCGAAATGTTGTGATGACGCAAACAGAAACCGCGACCTGCACGTGCTTGTCTGAAGCAACATGTCTGTGGTGTGGACGTATTTCAGTGTATCTGAACCCGCGAGGAGACGGAAGCCTTGTTTATCCACCTATATCTGCTCTAAACAACGCGCGCCGCCATGACGACGATTCCGGTTGCGAGACTCGCGCTGCGGAGGCAGGCGAAGGCAGCGCGAGTCTCCACAGACAGCGCGCGCACCGCTCCAAACGGTCGAGGCGTTAAACGTGACGCGCTCTCCGTTTTACTATTCCTTGAAACGACAGGGGACGACTCAAGTAACTGTCCTCTAACCATCAGGAATCGGTGAGAAGAAGAAAGATAAACACATGACAATGCTTATTTTTTAGTAGGCTATTCCACCACCAATACAAAAATAGTCATGTAAAACCCAGTAAACCCTGAGATTATTACTTGTGACATTACAAAAAATATGTATATGGGATTGGGAACTATGTATGTATAGAACTAAATTAATGCTCTCTTAAATATTTTCTACATTCACTAAACATGTTTCATTAAGTTTCATGTACATTTGTATTAAACATGGACCATTGTTCATTTAAAAAGGCTTTTTATGTTATTGTATGCCAAATGTTTAAAATGTAACTAATTTAGACGTGCAAACTGGGTGCTAGTGTGATGAGAAGTTTGCGCTCGGCTTTGTTTTTGATAGAACGTTTCATTTTAAAACCTTTCTCCAGGCCAGTAGATTATTATTTAGTGTATGAGTGGGGTCAAGTTAAACATTTTAGTTTGAATTTTATTTTATACTGTGCATTGTGCTAAATAAATATTTGCATAATTTGTAATTGATTTATTCTTTGAAAATGTGATATTAATATGCAATTGCAATGCCTTGATTTTAGTAAAGTTTGTACACAGTCATAGCCATAAATACAATGATAGTAATAATTCTTTCGGTGTTTCGGTTTTCGGCCTTGGTTTCCTCTTTTTCGGTTTTCGGTTTCGGCCAAGAATTTTCATTTCGGTGCATCCCTAGTTGAAACAACCCAGCATTTTTTAGAGTGTAGAAACACACTGTAGAGACACACAAACACAATCTTACTCTGAGAAACATGTCCAGTGAGCCGTTCTCCATGTACTCAGTGATGATCATAACTGGCTTGCCTACAATAAAAGAGAACAATTAAACTAAATAAATCCATTTTCTATGAAAAGAATAAAAAAATACAACAAACCTAGCTTGAATAATCATGGAGATTTGTAGTATAGCATGTTAATGCCTTCTTAGGACGAATCATTTTGTTGCTTTCCTTATTTGTAAAATGTTTTAAATGAAGGCGTCTGCTAATTGATTGCATGTAAATCTATTTAAAAAGCACTAAAACTTTCCCACTGACAGTATTTGAATGCCAGAGATGCATTGGGAGTATATGCAACACCGTTTCTTGAAACTCCTCGTACATCGACAAAACATCGGTGTCAACCAAACAGATGTAAACACTAGGGACAGAACATGAATATCAGTAATTCAAACAGAATCAACACACACACTGACAGCAGGCCTGCTGATTGACACTCAACAATGCTCCTTTCCTATAGAGGAAGTGCGGTAAATAAAGCTTGACCAGACACATTGTCGGCCATCTTTGTTGGGCTGGCCTTTCTGATGACCTTGAGGCGAGTTTGACTGACAGCTCTTCCAGAGTGCCTGAGGAGAGGGTGACCTCTGACCTCTCACACTCACTGTCTGAGTTTCCCAGCCCCGCCTCTTTACGCCCACCCTATTAGAATGCTAATGAGGTGTTTACTGACTTTGTCAAGTTTTGGGTGTATGGTTGTGCCAAGTATGCGTATGTTTGACAATGAACTTTACATGAAAAGGGTTAGAATCTCCATCAATTAATTAAATTTTATTTTACATTAATTTTCAAAAAACAAAAACACTTATAACTTGCATTTGAGGCAAGAATACCAGCAGTTATATGTCAAATAGTCTCAAAGATATGCTGTTGAATCATTGATGAGAGATACTGAGAGGGCCACATTGCCTTATTTACATATTTATATTCACTTCATACTAATTTACATTATGCAAATTCAGTATTCAACTCTATTAACTCTGCTGTAACACAACGCAGGAGACTTAAGACGGCTTTATAGTTTCAAGGGGACATTTATGAGCTAAAAGTAAATTAAACATTGACAGTGCTGGCTGGTATTCACCTGTTAGAAATGTCTACCGCCAATTTAATTTACTAAGGAATTATAAATCAACGGTTTTGATGTCGCCTGCTGCTCAAGACATGAAGTTTCTTTCAGCATGTACAGCCAAGTGTGGGAAATAAACACATAATACACAAATACATAACAACATACAAAAAGAAACGGTTATATAAAACTATTATTTAAATAATTTGAATATTTTAAAGTATTTTAAATATTTTAAAGTATAATTATTTGTATATATAAATACAAATGCATGCATGTATATATATTTAAGAATTATTTGCACGTAAATGCTGTATATATAAATAAATAAATACATAATCTATATTGTATATAAATATTTTATTTATGAATAACGCATTTTCTTAAATATATACATGCATGTGTGTGCGTGTATTTATATATACAAAATAAGTACACAGCACACACAAATATATTATGTAAACACTATTATTTTGGATGTGATTAATCGCAATTAATCTTTGCACAGCCCTAATATATATATATATATATATGTGTGTGTGTGTGTGTGTGTGTGTGTTGTGATTATAATCAACATATACAAATAAATATTATAAAATATTTTTTTAAAAATGTATCACATATTTTTAAATATTAACATTTTAATATGTATATATTTTAATATAAACAATTTATATATAATATAATACATTTATATATTAAAAAAAATATTATGTAATTACATTTTGTTTCTGCATTGCAAATCTTTTAATTCAACTTATATATATTTTCATATACACAATTTA
Organism: Pimephales promelas; assembly: GCF_016745375.1. Next base: position 565,025 of record NW_024121211.1, on the reverse strand, counting down.
TAAATAATATAATAATATTTAATAAAATCAATAGAAAAATCTAAATGTATGTTATGACGTGTTTCTGACATTGAAAAAAAAAATATATATATATATTTGAATTAAACACACAAAACTATTTTTTAGTACATTCTCTTATTCTCTTATTGATAAACTAGTGCTGGTTTACTAAACATGAAATTACATTTAGAAAAGTAAGTAAACAAAAATAAAGTAGAAGGAAATACAAGACAAATAAGAAGCCAAATGTGTAGTGTGTGAAGGCTAAGTCTCTCGCTCTCTCACACTCACACACACACACACACACACACACACACACAGCAGTGGCTGTAGGTTAGAGATATAGGGTGACACTCTAGCCCACAAACACATTTAGGCCTGACGAAGTGATTAATGAGTCTGCTGTGCTTTTTAGCTCACATTAGCCCCTCGGAGCGGCCCACTCCATCTGGAGACCACAAGGGTGAGTGTGTGTGTGCATCCCACAGCAGTTTTTGTCAGGACACGCTCAGCAAGCAAACACACTGATAAGCTGGACATGCATACATAAACACACACGACCATTAGCACATCAAAAGGAAAACGACATCACCAAGCTGTTTCTTTAGGCGGTTTAAGCCTACTTAATATCCAGACTTTTGACCATGTCGTGTTCTGGATAGGGTTTCACCAGCCGTTCCTAAGTTCTTACATTAGAACGGAAACTAGAAGCTCAATAACAACTAGTTAGTTTGTAACTAAGTCTGTACTTTATTTGGTTGCACCATTTGTTCTAAAGGCAGAAAGTATCTAGAAGGTGGTAAGCTCTCTGTAATATAGTGGCATTTTATGATGATTACCCTCAATCATCCAATAGCAGACTTCAAGTACTTTAGCAGATGTTGTGTTTAAATGCTGTTTATCCTTGATTCTAAATAAACTTCTAAAAATACCATTACATTACGTTTCCATTACATACAATTCTACTTAAAGGGGTCATGATTGAGAATTGATCTTTCGACATGTCAGAAGATATTGTACTATAAAATTATCCTGTAAGTTTCAGAGCTCAAAACTTCCTCATTGGTCTAAAAACAGCTTTTATTGAAACTAAGGAGGTGAGCTTAGCCATAACGGTAATGACGGTCTCCATGACGGTAATCCAAACGACCCCAGTAGAAAAATCCATATCTTTCGAAGCGAAACAATAGATGTTTTGTGAATAATATTTTTTTTTATCTACATTCATACCAAAAACCCAAATGTCAACCGAGCGGCACCCATACACTTGCATTATATGGATTACTTTCATAAAAATGTTTCTGTTTATCTGAAGAAAGAAAGTCATATACAATAGGGTTAGGTATGTCATGAGGGCGAGTAAATGATAAGAGAATTTTAATTTCTAAGGCAAGTCAACCCTCATGAAGACTGCAGAATAGGGCTGTCAAATGATTAATCGTGATTAATCGCATCCAAAATAAAAGTTTGTGTTTACATAATATATGTGGGTGCACTGTGTATAATTATTTTATATAAATACACACATGCTTGTATATTAATATTTTAATGTATATACTGTATATAGATTTATATATAATTTATATTTTATATATAAAAATAAATAATGTATATATATATATATAAATAAAATATTTTTTAAATATAAATGCATGTGCTTATTTATTTATTTATATACAAAATAATTATACACAGTACACCCACATATATTATGTAAACACAAACTTTTATTTTGGATGCGATTAATCGCGATTAATCGTTTGACAGCCCTACTGCAGAAGACAAATAAAAGCCCCTGATGTCAACGTTGACTTACATTTGGTGACCACGCCCTCCAGGTGAATGATATTGGGATGTTCAAACTGGCCAATCACACTGGCCTCGCTCAGGAAGTCCAGCCTCTGCTGCTCGGTAAACCCCGCCTTCAGCGTCTTGATGGCCACACAGATCTCACGCTTTCCAGGAAGTTTGAGACGGCCGCTGCACACCTCGCCAAACTCCCCTCCAGGATCAGATAGCGATATATTTACATGCATCTCTCATCAACAGATGACATGCTAAAGACATACAAGGATTGTTAACGTACCGATGCCGATCACCTTCTCGATCTTGATACACGAGGTACTGATTTCCTTAGCGAACTCCCTGATGGCCTGGTTGGGGTCTTCGTAGGTGAAAGGGTCCACATATATTCTCACCCCTGCTGGCATATTTACAGAAGTTTTGAGAATGGAAAATGTTCATTTTTTCTTCCAGCGGTGGACTAATGAAAGGTGTTTGATTACCTGGCTTCAGGTTTTTCTCCTCGGCCTGTTTAGTTTTGCTGTATTTGCTCCTCCTGAGATGAAAATATACACAATTATAATTTTATTTATTTTGGCAATTTTAACATTTATTCATTTATTTGTCTATCACAGTGTTATTTTAGTATTATTATGATACTAGTATAATAATATATAATAATACTATATAATAATAAACTGAATGTGAGATAAAGTTATTAAACTAACTAAAACTAAAAAAAAACTCAAACTAAAACTTAATAAAATATTGCAAATTGGGTTTTATTAGAATTTTAGCTTGTTTTAGTAATATTATGTGCTTTTAAACTTTTTATTCGTTTTGTTTTTAAATATTTTTATTTAGCTTTAAATATTTTTTTGTTTTAGTTAGTTTAATAACTTTCTCATATTCATTTTTTTATTTGAGTTAATTTGAATAGTTTTAGTTAACAAAATCAACACTGTATCATTACAGAAAAATAGAAAAATGTTCTGTATGTACCTTTTGGTGATGATGAAGGTAATGATGAGGGTGAGGAGGAGAACAACAACACACCCGGCCACCAGCAGCAGAAGCACAGCAGAGCTCATGAATCCTCCAACAACAGGAGCTGCGACTGAGATAGACACAAACACTGCATTCATATACACTCTTTAAAAAAATGTCAGGAAGAACCTAAAAAACACTTTGTTCTCAGTATAAAAACTGTTTAAATAACCTTCGTCACTATAAAGAACCTTTTGAACCACAAAAGTTCTTAAAGGTGCATTGTGCAAGTATCTTGAGTTTTTGCAGAACTACGCCCCCTCTGGCGACAAGAGAAACTGCAACCAGAGGTGTGAAATCTGAAAAATCTAAAATCTATAAATCTGCAAGTCATTTTAAATATATGAAAGGCAAGGCATTTGAGTAAATTACACACTTATGTGTGTGTGTGAGGGGAAAACAGGGGTAAGTTAGTAGAAAACTTCGGTTTTTGTTTCCATCTATCTCCATGTTGAACTGTTTTATGTGTTTACAGTATCCACTTATGATTGAATCATTATGGAAACACGTTCATGAACAGTATAAGTTATTACTTTGTATAGGACCCGTTTGAGCTCTAGAGCAGACCGGAGATCTCTCCATTTGTTGAAAGCTTCCCGATGTTGACTCTCGTCTTATTCCGACGCCTGGCACTAGACAAACATTTTATTTTCTTTGTCTTACGTGGAGTTTGCGTTGGGGTTTGGAATGAACTACAAGCCGGTCTCTTTGAATCCATCTTCTACTTTTGTCGAAAGTTGACTAAAGTTGTGTCGCTCGAGTTGTCTTCGCTGATACGGAGAATGGCGGCGAATAAACAAACCTGCCGGACCTAGCCAGGAGAGCGTGAACGCGCATGACTTCACGCCCAGTCTCAAATTTATTTTAATGTACAGGATTACAGTGATCAGAGAAGGGCTCATTCAGCCCATCAGGCAATTAAGCATGTATGGGTTAGAAAAACGGCTATTTTTAACATGAAATGTTGCGCAATGCACCTTTAATGGAACCATAATGCAAACACAAAGGCCAGGCAAGCGTAGGACTGTTCAGTACTCATGATCACGTGTCTTCAGTGTCTCAGAGCGGCTCGGTTCACAGTAAATGCTGCTCCACCTGAACTCATCTCTGCATCTGCTCTGAGTTTGGGTTGTTTATAACATGCACTTATGAACGGAACGTGCACCAATCTTTTCCCCAAACTTGTAATGAGAAGCTCTTATAAACTGGCTGAGAAAGTGCTTCCTGCGGTTTTCCAACAAAATAAAAGCTTGATGGATGTTAAAATTAAGAAATTATTACTGCTGTAATTGAACAGCTGCATTTTAAATTTGAATTAATATTATAATATTGCTGTTTCCTTAAACATTTTTTAGTTATATTTCTTATTTTGTTTGATATTTAGTAAAAATAATAAAGGTAATAGCAAAACTGTTCATAATTATTATTATTTTTATAAAAATATTAATATATATAATCAAATTAGGGCTGTCAAAACACAAACTTTTATGTTGGATAGAATTAATCACGATTTGACAGCACTAAATCAAACATTTAGTATTCCTAGAAACTTTAACTTAAACGTAATTTCCATTTTTTATCAGTAAAAATCGCAATTCAATTCCCCAAATCACGCAGTCCATTCCATCCAGATTTTTCTCCCTAAAATATTTAATATTTTCCGTCAGTTTAGTCAGCCTCCAACGCTAGTGACCCGCAACTAAACAGATTTAGAATTAATTTTTTATTCATTTTATTTGAGTAGTATTTAAATTTAAATATATTAAGTATATTTATTTAAATATATCTGATTCTAGATCATTCCAACTCATTTAAAAACACACTGCTGTATATGAGCTGTACACTCACCAGTGTTGGTGCTGAACTCGAAGGGGGCGCTGAACTCTCCGTAGCCCGCGGCGGTGCGAGCGCGCACGTGAAACACGTAGGAGGTCAGCGGGGTCAGATCTTTGATATCAGCATTTCGAGACATCGTCTTCACGATGCGATAACTCCTCTCATTCTGGTCCTGAGATTTATAAATAAAGACACAGAGAACGGAAGACAAGAGGAAGGTGAGAGATGACGTTTGAGGGCTATTTTAACTCCAATAAAACTTCACTTCCTGTTTATCCAGACAGCTAATGTCCTCAGGAGATTGCTATACTGCCTTCTTAAAGGCACAGTGCACCTTAAATGAAAATTCTGTCATCATGAGGGTTTTAGGATGAATTTTAAAATACAATTGATGTTTCCCATCATTCACCTTCTCGTAGTATTTAACCTCATATTCCAGTATGACACCGTTGGGCTTCTCGGGTTCGTCCCAGAGCAGAGAGAGCGTGTGGCGGGTGATGTCCTTACTCTCAACAGTCATGACCGTAGAGGGAGCTGAAGAGAGACAGAAGGAGTTCATATTTTTATAAAAGGTTTACGTTTACTACATTTGACTTTTGTGAGGTTTTCCTGAGACATCTGTCAGTCTTTTATCACATCAGAGACAAACAGGGAGAGAAAGGATAAACCCAGAGGACAAGGAGACCTTTTCTTCTTCTAAACCGTGGATTTGGAGTTAAGTCCGCTATTGTCTGTTTGGTTTCTTTCCCCCCCGAAGCTGTTTTTGTTGAGGGTGAGAAAGTCAAACAGACAGAATCTGACACAACAGAGATGTGCGTTGTCTTCTCTGCTTGTCCAAAGACACATCACACAGAGTCGAAAACAATTATAAAAGAGAAAAACAGCAAAAGAAAGTGAAAACAGAACTGGGGGATGTGAAGGAAAAAAATCTCCATTTATTATTTTCCTCATCTAAACAGAACAACTCCAGATATCTAAACCACAGCACAGAACGCTTGCCATATTTCCACAGAGTCCAAATGCTGTCTTTGGCGAAGTCCTACACATCCCCTCCCCTTCTGCGTATTTTGGCTAATTAAGGGTGTTCGTTAAGTCAAGCATGACTATTACTATTGCTCATATCTGGCCTTCAAACTTCCAACTCTAAGGCCACAATGTTACAGAAAACTTGATGTTTTACATGGGCAAACTCACACTTTCTTCTTCTTCAAAAAAGAAAAAGAAAATACAAACAAACTAGCATGACTTTCAGCTATCTAACTATTAGCTCTATTTAACATATTTTGACATATATTGTCTAATTTAAACATTTTAATCTAAAATTTAAAAAAAGCTTGTTTGTAGGGTTGCGATTAAATATCAATAAGATTGTAAAATAATAAATAATTGTAACGATTTAAAAAATTAAATAATTAAAAAAATTATATATATATATATTTTTATTTATTTATTTATTTGACAGGGACAATGCACATTAATTAGTAATACAGCAAATGTACCAGAATTAGCCATTTTTTCATCCATTGTCCCTGGACAGATGTTAATATTGTCTACCTTAAAAAGAAACAGCAATTAAAACATTACAAGAAAAATACTAAATATAAAAACAATAAAACAATAATACTCGTTAAATCCTTTAGGTAAATACAGTGTACAAATTCACTATATTTTCAACATTTGGTTAAAATTAATATAAAAATGTTGAACAGTTACCCAACAGTGACACAGATGGCAGCACAATCGGGTAGAGAGAAATTATATATACTTATTAATGCTGACATGACTGGTGTATTATGACCCAGTTTTAAACAAAGTGTAAGTTGTAAGTTCTCTAATATTCTGAGGAACAGAGATTCAATCTTGTGCTGCTGAAACTGAAAAAACACGTTGGCTGTAACAATTAAATAATGTTATTATTAAAATAATAGACTAAATAAGAAATATTAATATTGTAATATGTCACTCTAAAATAAAAATTAAAAAAAATCTAGTATTTAATTAAAATAAAATAAAATAAAATATTATTAAAATGGCAGTACTAATATTCATGGCTGTATTAAGTTTTCATTTTTAAACGTTAAACCATCAAGCTTTTATTTTGAAGGAAAACTACAGGAAGCCCTTAAAGGAGTACCTGTTCGAACTCTCAATTCGTTCGTTGAATGAACCAAAAGACTCGGAAAAAGATTCGTTCATTTTGATGAGCGAGTTCGAACAGGAGAGTCACAAACGCGCATCACAAAACAGAGCAAGGCGACCATTTGAGCTTATAAAACTTAAACTTTGTTATTTATTTATTAAATGAGCGATCGTTTCGCTTGATAAGACCCTTATTCATCGTATGGAATCGTTTAAAGCCCTTTGAACAGTTTGCACTGAAACTGTCTTTTGGACCGTTTTCTTTTCGACTGAAGAAAGAAAGACGTGGACATCTTGGATGACATGGGGGTGAGTAAATTATCAGCAAAAGTCTTTTTAAAAGTGAACTACTCTTTAAAGCTACTCTCTTGTTGACAACAGCCGGTTTATGAGCGCTCATTCAAATTTTGGGTAGATGATTGGCACATTTTTAAAATGCACATTATAAACTCAGAGCAAACGCCGAGACGAGTTCATGTGGAGTGGCATTTACCGTGAAGCCGCTCTGAGACACTGAAGACACATGATGATGATCTGTAAATGAACACGGTGAAGTGCTTCACTCTGAAACATGCTGTGCATGTATTTAATTCGATTTCAGCCTTTGTGATGAGATAATTGCACTAAGCCATAACCCGATTTCAGTTTTATTTCATTTAATCATGCAGCGCTCCACTATCCAGACCAATTTCCCCCCACCATCAGCAAAATGTACAAAAAGTGCACATATCTATGAGCGCCCTAAATTCAAGTGCTAAAGCTAGAGTTTCATGCATTAGCGTGTGTGTGACTGTTAAACAATCGGATCCCCCGCCAGCTGTAGCAGCAGCTCGACAGCGGCCCTCGTCCATCTCACAGATCCGTCTTCCTCTGCCAGGCCCGACAGACTAAACGTGATTTAGGAGCGTCCCTCGGGGGACTCGGAGACGACCCCCTCCAGCCAACAACACAGGGGTCACCGCCCCCCTTCAACCACCTAACACACTCATCTCTAACACACATCCATCATGCCGTCTGCTCGGACAGATATGGGCCGTAATGGAGTTGTGGGTGTGTGTGTGTGTGTGTGTGGCTGAGATAACGTCAAAAGGAAAGATGAGAATCTGCGCCCGTTCATCGTTAACACTCAAGCTTTAAGATTTATGTTAAGATTCAGTAAAATGATTTAGGAACATCACTATGCTTATTTGTTAACGCCTTTAGTGCATGCTAGGATAGTCAGAATTTACATCATTTTGTCATAACATTGTTTTATAGAAAAACAAAAGATATAATTCGAGTCTTTATTGCTCAAATACAAATTTCAAGTTATATAATTATATTTAATTACTAATCAGACTTAAGTGATTTTGATCGTTAAGGTTTCTTCAAAATAAGCATTTCAAGGTTTTGCATTTTATTGTCTATTGTCTTTACAATTATCTGTAATCCAAAATTGTTTGTTTTTGCTGTCATTAGAGACATATGATTTGAAAAGTGAAAATTGGCATCTTTTATCAGATTTATAAAGCAACATATTACAGTATTTTATGGTTATACATGGTTTTTACTATATTATACATACCAGTGTTGTAGTAATATTTTATTGGTCTTGGTCTCGTCATGGACTCATGTCCATTTGGACTCGGAATTGACTCGTACTCGAACATGTTTTTTTAGGACTCGGAATTATTCCCGAGTCCACTCGAGTTCAATTAAAAATATTTTTTATGATTATTAATGTATGTTAATAAAATATTTCTTTAAATTGATTGACACACCCAGTGATTGGAGATTTTCTAGTGCACAACTGCGCATGACAAATTGTAATAAAATTACTTTTAACACCACCTACTATGTGGCCTTTTTACCCTAAACTGATCATATTTCCCTAAACTGATCATATATAAGTAAATTCGGTAAAAAAAAAAAAAAAAAGGATTTCTCTAAGTAAATAAAAGTAAATTAGGTAATCAACCTTCACTGGTCTCGGTCTCGACTCGGACTCGACCGTCTCTGGTCTCGGACTAGACTCGGACTCGACTCTCTATGGACTCGGTCTTGACTCGGACTCGACTCTCTCTGGTCTCGGTGTCGACTCGGACTCGAGTGAGGTGGTCTCGACTACAACACTGATACATACAGTATTATACACGGTTACACTCTAAACAATGCTGGGTTGTTTTAACCCAAAATTGGGTAAAATATGGACAAACCCAAAATGTTGGGTTAAAAATGTTATTTAAAATTTTAACCCAACTTTCAACTGTACATTTTTAACCCAAAATTTGGGTTTGTCCATATTTGATCCAAATTTGGGTTGAAATAACCCAGCATTTTTTAGTATAAGGAGATTTTACACAGCTTCCCATTCCATGAAACTTTAAAAAATCTGACTACGACAGCAGGAATATATTATGTTTTGTGTATAACTATGTCAGTAGCATATACGTTAAGAAGCATATGTTAATTATTGTATACACACACACACACACAACTGCCCAGTGCACGTCTAAGTAGGACACATATATTGAGGTCTTATGTTCTGTAGCCAAAGGCACGTCAATGCATGACAAAACCCCACCCTTCCACACTACGCCCTACACCCTAAACTGCACACTGCGATCCCTCAGGCTGATTTACAGGCTTGGGTTGTCACAGAAAGTTCCGGATCTCCAGCTAACGCTCTATTCCGATGGAAACCCAAGACACCATCAAGAGCACAGACCGCATATCACAAGTCGGCAATTACACACACACACAGTCATGAATCAAAATAGAGTGTATTTGACGCTCTACATGTGTGTGTGTTTGTAATGGAGCAGAAAGGTCATGCAGAAGTTCTCCATAGTTGATTAGGCGAGGGAAACTGAACCTTGTGAAATGTTTTCTCTTGTGAAAAAGTTTTTGAAAAAAGTCTCTTCTACATTCATTTGATCTAAAATACAGTAATATTGTGAAATATTATTTCAAATTTAAAATAACTATTTTCCATTTGAATGTATTTTTAAAATGTAATTTATTTGTGTGATCAAAATTTTCAGCAACAAATCAGCTGATTTGCTCAATTATTATTGGTGCTCAAATATGAATTGTTCTTTTTACTGTATGTATGTATGTTGCAAACGGTTTTTTAATGCTTAATACAAAAACAAAATCAAATTCTTAGCCAAATAGAAAGTTAAAGTATAAATTTCAATTGATTTCAACTCAAATATCGAGCAGATGAGGAAATGTTTTAAAGAATGATAATAATCAGAAATATCTCTCGAGCCTCAAATCATCATATTAGACTGATTTCTGAAGGATCATGTGACACTGAACACTGGAGTGTTGATGCTGAAAATTCAGCTTCACCATCACAGGAATAAATTACACTGTAGCCCTCAAACTGTATTTACTTTATAGCCCTTAATCCTGTAATTGTGGACAAATGTGGGCACAGAGGACTCAGGTGTGATCCTAATTTTTATTTATTATAAATGTTATATCACTGTCTTTGATAAAGTTTTCTCAATCCATTTATGGTGTTGTTTTTTATTTTGGGGGTATTTTTGAATTTATTTACTTCAAAAAGTACCATATTTTCTATGTAAATTATGCTTATTTTTATGTTTTATTTTTTTTTTTTTTAACTACATTAAAATATCATTCCAATAAGTTCTTAGAGCTAAAACCTAAAGATGAAGTGACTTTGCTGTCACCTTGTGTCTTATTTTGGCTTATTTTAGAACGCTCTAAATTTCCGTTTTTCCCATTAATTTCAATGGGTGCCCATTTTTGACCCAAATACAAGATTAAGGAGCTTTTTTTCACCCAGTTAACATTGTAGAATTGAGTAAAAAAAAAAATGTGTGTGTTCAGGAGGAAAACTTAGGAAAAGTAGCCAAGTCTTGTACCGCTCAGATCAAGGGAAGTATTTTTTAAAAATAAATCAAAACTATTTTGCCCACATTTCTCCAGAATACGGTTTTAGGGTTAAAATATATTACAATAGAAAACATTAAACTGTAATAATATTTCACAATATTAAAATTTTTAGTATATTTTTTCATCGAATAAATGCAGCCTATCAATGTATTTCAAAATAAAAATATTTTATTATTGTAAACTTTTGGCCAGTAGCATGTCACATGCAAACATGACACCTGATTAAATTTGAACATGTTTGGGAGACACACACACACACACACACACACTTGCACTTACCAGCCTGGTTGGTGGTGAGCGTGACGGACACGGCCTGCTCCAGGCTGGGGTTGTGTTTGGACACCCCGTTGACGGCCCAGATCTGGAAGGTGTAGTTGGTGTGCGCCTGCAGCTGGTGAACGGACACCCGCGTGGAGCGCAGACTTAGACGCTGCGGAGAGTATCGCACGTCGTCCCCGCACATCGCGCATCTCTGCGTGTCTCGCACACACTGCTTACACACCACGTTATAGGTGAGATCCTGGCGGCCTCCGGAGGAGATGGGCGGACTCCATTCCAACAGCACAGACGTCTCGTTGACATTAGATATCAGATTGTGTGGTGCGGATGGAGGACCTGCCATAAAGACATTCAGAGTCTGAGTGCATTTCCCTCACATACAAATAGGCTGCAGTTTCATTTAGCAAGAGATATTCTGGAAAATTGGTTTATTTTAGGGCTTTCAAATGATTAATCGAGATATAAAAGTTTGTGTTTACATAATATATGTGGGTGCACTGTGTATAATTATTTTGTATATATATATATATATATATATATATATATATATATATATATAAATACACACACAGGCATGTATATGTAAGAAAAAAATATTATTTATATATAAAATATTTATATTTATATTAGGGTTGTGCAAAAATGAATTGCCATTAATCGCATCCAAAATAAAAGTCTTTGTTTACATAATATATTTGTGTGTGCTGTATATAATTATTTTGTATATATAAATACCTATGCATGCATGTATATATTTAAGAATTATTTGCGCTTAAATTCTGTATATATATATATATATATATATATATATATACACATAATCTATATTATATAAATATAAATATTTTACATATGAATAACACATTTTCTTAAATATATACATGCATGTGTGTGTATTTATATATACAAAATAATTATATACAGCACACACAAATATATTATGTAAACACAGACTTTTATTTTGGATGCGATTAATCGCAATTAATTTTTGCACAGCCCTAAGTTATGTATAATATAAATTATATATAAATCTATACATATATTTCTTAAATACATACAAGCATGAGTGTGTATTCATATATATAAATAATTATACACAGTGCACCCACATATATTATGTAAACGCAAACTTTTATTTTGGATTAATTAATCGTTTGACAGCCCTAGTTTATTTCTAAATAACATGTATGTTTCCACAAAAATATTAACGAGCAAAACTGTTTTCAACTCTGATAATAATTAGAAATATTTCTTTGGCAGCAGATCAGCATACTATACTCATTTCTGAATGATCATGTGACACTGATGTTGAAAATACAGCTTTGATCACAGAATGAATTACATTATAAAATATATTGCAAAAGAAATTTGTTATTTTCAATCTGTAATAATAATATTTTTTCACAATATTGCTGTTTTTACTGTATTTCTGATCAAATAAATGCAGCCTTATATATATATGAATTTACATGTTACATAAATACTTTACTGTAAATATTTATTGTAAAACAATCAGAATTATGTAAATTCTGATTGGATGAGCCACAGTTATTATTGTTCCATAGTTAAATTGTATTAGTGTCTGTGTCTGTGTGTGCCGTTCTGTATACGTTAAAATGTTTCATCCCCAATGAATAGGAGGATGAGAGAAAAAAACTAAAACAGAAGGAGAGGAAAAACAGCGTCTGTTATACAAAGAGACAGAGCTGGTCATTAGTATGGAAGAGAGAGAGAGAGAGAGGACAGACAGACAGCTGGTCGAGTGAGACTGATACAGTCGCATTTAAATTAATTTATTTGATGTGAGGAACATCTGCTGCACATAAAAGGATGAGAACAGAAATAATCACATGCCCATGCACGACATACATTACAGATTTTGCTTTCAATTAGTTATTTCTTTATTTACTTTTTTCAGACAATATGCTCAGCTCTTTTTTCCTTTTAAAGGCACAATATGTACGATTTTTTTGCCACAAGAGAGTTTGCTCACTTGTCTAATTAAGCTGTCAAGTCGTGACTCGTTAAGCGCAATCACGTCCAAGTTAGACACGGACGTGGAGCTCGCGGCATCTCAAAAACGCCACGCTGATATTGATCCTCATTTTAGTTCTCCTTGTTTGTCCCAAAGTCTGCTTGCTATGGTCCATAATGTTTGAACGAAACAACAACAGCGTGCCGCTAAACGTTACGCACTAAGTAGTTGTCGTCGTCTGTCGCCATGGTTACGTCATTGCTATGGCAGTATTAACGGAAACCGAGGATAGCGCGAATATTGCGTCATTGACAGGTGACATTTTTTTCCGGGACGGCCACTTTTTTAAATTTGTAATTTTTCTGAAATAAAAAATCATTGGAGACTTTTGGGATATTGTAAGTGCACAACTACAGGAATATATATCCCACTGTGCAAGTGATTTTTGGATATTTTATTACAAAATTACAATATTTTATTACAAAATAGTACATATTGTACCTTTAAAGCTAATTTGTAATAAATTCAAATTTAATTTTGAAATTAAAGTACATTATACAGGTATAAATTATTCAATATGGACATCAGGTATTAAAAAAATATATTTTTTTTTAGGGCTGCCAAACAATTAATCACGAATAATCGCATCCAAAATAAAAGTTTGTGTTTACATAATATAGGTGCACTGTGTATAATTATTTTATATATATATATATATAAATACACACACATGCTTGTTTATATTTAAGAAATATTTTCATGTATATACAGTATATAGATTTATATTAAACATAAATATAAATATTTTATATATAAATAATATTTTTTTCTTAAATATACATGCATGTGTGTGTATTTATATACATATAATAATTATACACAGTGCACCCACATATATAATATAAACACAAACTTTTATTTTGGATGCGATTAATCGCGATTGATCGTTTGACAGCCCTAATTTTTTTATTAATAAAGAAGTGTAATAAATGGAAACTTTTCTACTTAACCCAATATAGTCAAATATTATAATACATTTAAAAGTAAAATATTTAAACTCACAAATACCCATTTACATGGTACTCCAAGGTCCATGCAAATCACCATCATAGCAGTTTCCAAAAACATGTTCACCCACTTCAAACTGGTGCGTATGTTTGCGTTTAACTCACGTGTGCAAGGCATGGCAGCCGGATCGGTCTCCGATCTGTAATATCCCTGGTCACAATCACAGGAAGTTTCTCCTTCTTTCATGGAGTAACTGTGCAGTGGACATTTACGACAACCAACGTCTGAAGAAAGAGACCTGTAGTAGCCCACCTTACACACTACGAGAGAAGAGACACACAGGATGACGTTAACTCTGTGTAAATACAGATAACACGTCTAAATCACATTATTATATGATTAGATTATGAAATGATTATAAAGTATATAAGCAGACAAAGGTGGAAGATGAAAAGCCGCCAGTTTTCCACATACGAAACAGTGATGCATTTAAGATGGAGAGAAAAGCCAGGAAAGGGAGGTGAAGTCAAGAGAGCGAGAGACAGAGGATGATGAATGAGGAATTCTGGGTGTTTTCCCAGCATGCACCAGTCACCCTTAATTCTCCCATCCATATATCTGAGTAAAACATGTTTTGACATCATAAATAAAGAATGCGTGATGTTTAAATAATCTAGCGTGTCGTGTCCTCCTACTCCTCCCTGCCTGAAAAACACTGCGTTTCATCGCCCTTATCACTCATTTACGTGCACACACACGTGATCATCACTCAGTGTTTAAACGTCTGTGTACATATGGATGAGGACTGGGAGGATGAAAGATGCCGTAGACTCCAGCACACTACTATAAACTTCTCCCCGACTCCAGAGACCAAACAGAAACAATGGGAACATGAGGTCAAGGTTTGGCTGGTTAGCATGATCCTGTTCTCTCCAGCTGGTGGATGTGGTAACTAAAACATATGATAGCAAAAAGCATTTTGTTGCATTAATACCCATTGAGAAGTAGCCATGAATGGGATTGCAAACTGATAATAAATGAGTTCCACCCAAAAGTCATGTATTTAAAGATGTTTACACGAGAAAATGGAAACGTATTCAATTTGCATTTTTCACGTACAACCCTTTCAAAATGATCCCCGTTCACATGATCTGTGAAAACGACTAAAACGCTGTATTGTTCATGTCAGGCCAGTAGTTGCCGATGTCACTTTGTAAAGAAACTATAATTGCACGCCTATAGATTGAACACGTAATACGCATGTGGATGATGTCAACGCTTTCACAAATTTGTGCTTTTGTAGTTTTACACAGAGACGATAATAGTATTTATTTATTAATTTTTTCAAAATTTTGCACTTTGCATTTTCAGGCCACCCAAATGCTGTTGTCGTGTAAATGATCGGCCAAAACACAGCCGTTTTCAACAAAAAACTGAAAAATTTGTGTGTAAACGGCCCCTTATTAACTAATTTTAAAATGCAAATGTCTTTTTTTATTTGCATTTAACGATATCACATATAATATGAACACAAAGGAAGTCATGCATGCATGCTTACCCTTTAAAGCCAGACATATGAAATAAAAATTTAATTGTTTAAAAAAGAAAGAAAAACTTTAAGAAAGTTTTTTATATGATTTTTTATTTTATTTTTTATTTTTTTTTGAGAATCAGAAATGTCAGGCTTTTATGGTATGATAATGACAATATGGAGCTCAGATGGGGCCCAAAATTGCAAAAATATGCAATTTGGAGCAGATGCTGTTATTTATATGGTCAAACATTAAGATCTCACATGCATATCAGTTGTTATCTGCCAATAATATATGTCTTAGTAAGAATATATTATCAGAGCTCTATAATTAAAATGAAAGTTTATTTATTTATAAATTATAAAATGATCAGAGCTCTATCATTTTTATTTTAGGAGCAACACAGAAAATGCAATGCAAAACAATGATGATTGAGAGAAGTACTAATAAACATTCAAGAGCCTAATGTATCATATTTGTTATTCACATTTTAACAAGATTCTTCAAAACAAAACATTAAATCCAGTAATTGATCATCTTAAAAAAAAAACAAAACAGTATTTTAATACAAAAAAGTGACCCAAAATTGCACATTTTTAGAATGATACTAAAATGCCTTTTACTTGATAAGAACGTATAAACTATCAGACGACACAAGGTGTGTGTGTGTGTGTGTATATATATATATATATATATATATATATATGTGTGTGTGTGTGTATATACATATATATATATATATATGTGTGTGTGTATATATGTGTATATATATACACAGTAGGCTTTATAAGGTTAAATGTTGCTGGAAACTCTAGGAGTAAAGAAGAACTTGAGAAATACAAGTGAACAGAAACTGGAAGGAAAAACTAAACGGCACAAGGATCTCCTAAGGCTCTTAGATGCTCCTCTGCTAATCCTAATGAAGGGAACAGATTATCACCATCAATCTCGGACTCTAATCTCGGTTTAAGATTGATCCAGAGGTGCAGGAGACGCCAAAGGAAGAGGAAATCATCTCTCATTCGCTCTTCCCACTGAACTTAATCTTCACTGAACTGAATGAGCTTTTCTGTAGAGAAAAACCTTCGCAGACATCCAAACACACACTACATGACAAGACCCTCTGAGATAACGGGACAAAGAAAAGTGTCTTCTGGTTTCCAACACACATTCCAGCCGTGTCAGTAACCAGTCGTGTCAGCATATCAGTAACATTTCTGACCCCTCAAATCAACGTCTTTCCATTAGTGAGACGCTGAGAGACGGACTGCTGCAGTGGGTGGACTGAAAATCGCTCCTCAAAATACTCACACACACATACACAGAAGATCTTATACTTTTAATTAAACAACATCCCGAATGTCTCGTCTTGTTCTGATTATCTTATTTTCTTTAATCTCCTTTAAAATTTGTCACTTATTTCTCAGTCTTCATCTTATACAGCACAGACGCTCATGTTAAGAGGATAAATTATGCATTTGAAATGAAAATTCTGGCATTATTTACTTGCATTTTATTTGTATGTCAAATCTGTTTGACTTTTTCGTCTATGAAACACTCCCGGTCAAAGGTTTGAGGTCATGTTTTGTAATGTGTTTTTGAAAGAAGTCTCTTATGCTCACCAAGGCTGCATTTATATAATCAACCATACATTATTATTACAATTTAAAATAACTGTTAACTAATTTGAATATATTGTAAAATGTAATTTATTCCTGTGATGGTAAAGCTGAATATTCAGCATCATTACTCCAGTCTTCAGTGTCACATGATCCTACAGAAATCAGTATAATCAGTATAATATGACGATTTGCAGTTCAAGAAACATTTATTATTATTATTATTATTATCAATGTTGAAAACAGTTGTGCTGCTTAATATTATAGTGGAAACCGTGATCATTTTTTATAAGGATTATTTGATGAATAAAACTTTACTAGAGGAACTGAGGATTGAAATTTAAGTCCACAAAAGAACATAAGGAAGAGTAAAATTTATATATTTTTAAAGTTGTTTTCAACTTGAACATTAGTTTATAAAAAATATTTGGTGTGATATGATAAGGAGATCACTTTCAGGTGAACTATCCCTTTAAGAAAAACAGAAGTCAATGGGAAGTCTCAATTTAGATAGCTAGATAAATGTGTGTGTGTGTGTGTGTGTGTGTGTGTGTGTGTGTAATGATGGTTTACAGAGCACTAGGATTTTTTTAGACAAAAACCATCAAGATCAGGTTCCTCTCCTAAGGACATGGAAGATCACACACACACACACACACACACACACACACACACAAACATCAATTGGCTTCTTGTTTCATGGTCTGGCATCTGTTGTTCTACATGGTTTAGTCACTAATTAACCATTACCTCTGACCCCCCCTTCTCCCTCCCCCCAACCCACCCCACACACACACACACACAGGTCCATCAGTGTGATTGATGACAAACATGCGGAGGGCGAGCGGATCACATTGATTGATGACTCACTCGCTCCACATGTTGACCTTGACCCCACCCTGAGGCCAGCAAAACTAACCGATTCATGCAAGCCCGACTTCACCTTAACAAACTCTATTCTCATTACCAGAGGAAGTCGTCCATCTCCCGATGCCTCCGACGAGCTCTAGTAATAATATTAACCTGAACTAAAGCACATCTCCTTTAACTCTCGAGTAGATATCGATGGGCATGTGGAGTTTCTGATACCGGTCCTCATCTGGCATCTTCACTGCCCAATCAGAGAAAAGGATCACATGAGATCTTTGTAATATCTCAACTGTTGCTCATAGAAAGCCATTGAATCAATTCAGATTCAGCAAGATATCAGATAAAAAAATCAGATATTTCTCATCAAATTCACCAAATGATCTGAGCTGCTATTGACATTCATTTTTTAGCTCTAAAATCTTACTATTTGGTTAAGAATCATCTGAGACAACCTTTGAACTTAAATGAAATATAACTAGGAACTGAGTTATAAAAGAACTACCTGTGAGCAACAAAAAAAAAAAAATATTCATTCATATATTCACAATATTCAAAAATATCAATTTGCTTGGTAAATCAAATGTACAAAAAATATTGAAAAACTAAATTTAAAAATAAAAATAAAATAAGAATCGGAACAAATAAAACAAAAGCTAATCACAATATCAATACAATACTGAAATATTGTATAATATGATAAGTTGCATAGCCTGCCTCCAGTTTTCCTCAAATTGACCAATTAAGAGGCGAAATTTGACCATCATATCACCAAAAGGTCACTTTAACCTGCACCATCGGAAACTCTGCACTGTAAAAAACTATTGTTGGTTTAACTTAAAAAAGTAAATAACCCGGTTGCCTTAAAATTTTAAGTTGATTGAACTGAAAAAGTGAGTTCATACAATGAAGGAGATTAATTTAATCATCAGAAACTCAAAATAATAAGTTAATTAAGTTGATTTGACAAAAGAAAAAATGTTGAGATAAATCTTGAAAATATATTTTTTTTACAGTGTGATATATACATATACAGTTAGAATTGCTGTGCAAATGCATTCATGCCTCCTCTGAGCAACATTAAACAATCTGTGTAAACTAAAGACACCAAAATTATATTTCAGAAGCGCTTTCCTGCAGTGTAAATTTGA
This sequence comes from Pimephales promelas, assembly GCF_016745375.1. The sequence continues at coordinate 545,881 of NW_024121211.1, read as the reverse complement.
CATGCATATGTCACCTGAGCTTGACCTCTCCTCAACAACACTCAACATGAACACGTCATTTACTTCATCAAAGGTGTGGCTGAATTATTTATTAATATACATTATGAAACCACAATGCTGTTGGTATATTGTGTCAAAGCTTGTTGCTTTAATAAAACAGATTTGGCAGGTTTTAGAAGGTAATTGATGCAAGACTTCCTGAAATGAGCTGAACTTCATGCTCTCCAGAGCACGTACACCAACTTCCACCATTCAGAGAGAGGAATTTCACAAAATTTACTGTGTGTTTATCTGTGGTGAAATCGCATACACCCTGTAGGTCTGCAGGGGTCTTTAAAATCCGAACGCAATTAATAAAACCACGGGGTTTTAATAGAAACTACCATGAAAAGAAAAGAATGGAGTGATTAGAGAGAGATGAGTGTGTTTCTGGCAAGGTCTGCATATATTGTTAAACATGAAAAGTTGTGGCAGTGTTTTCTAATACAGGAAGTTTTGGCACTGGGGGATATGCAAATGAGTCACACACACACCAACACAGACACACACAAACACAGACACACACATAGTGTGTTTTCAGGTGAATCTATAAATACTCTTCATGCAAAAAAACATTTCTGACATTCCCTACAAAAAATGTCACACACTGATAGCATGATATATCATGGGATGAGTTTTCTGATACCATGTGTGTAATGTGACTTATAGGATCAGGGAAAAAAAAAAAATGAGGGTGTGTATTTTTAGTTTGTTTATCTAAAACTCTGGAAATGCAGGACGACAGACTGTCTGGAGTTGCAACACCTTCCATTGTGCATGTGTGTGTGTGTGTGTTTATGGGAAGTGGGAGAACAGCAGGGAATTCGGTACGTTTCTATTGATTTGTTGGGAAAACAAACACAATTAAAACACACCTTTAGTACAAACACGTACACGACGCGAACGTAATGATGCTGTGGCGGAGCAACATGATGAATACGGCAGCAGTGACATGACAAACTCTCTTATTTTGACCTTTGACCTTTGTTACTTTCTCTTGACCGAGACACATGGTCAGTTCTCAATCAATTCTCAAAGGTAAAAAACCTTCATATATATAATAAAAACTGTTTCAGTGATACAAACATTCAATATAGTTTAGAATATTGAATTCTAAACATTCAATAGCCGTTTCTCTATAGCAACAATAGAAGACAAACAATAGAAGTCTATGGTATGTTGTCATATGTGCATTTATAGGGCTGGGCTTTGAGTTGGGCAAGTTGATTCATTTCTGTGAATCAGTTCAAACTGTTAGTTTCAATTATTTGACTCAAAATCTATTTCAATGATTTGACTGCATCATAACGCAATAACAAGTCGCTGAGTCTTAAATAAATATAAATGTAAACAATATATAATTTTTTACATAAAAATAAAATATATTCTATATAAAATAATGCATTATAAATTAAAATATTCTTATATTATATTATATTATAGGGATGGGCAACGATTAATCGCGATTAATCGCATCCAAAATAAAAGTTTGTGTTTATATAATATATGTGTGTGTAGTGTGTATAATTAATTTGTATAAATACACACATGAATTTATATTTTTATGAAATATTTGCATGTATATACTTTATATATATTTATACATAATTAATATTATATATAAATATGAATATTTGATATATTAATTACACATTTTTCTTAAATATATACATACATGTATGGGTATTTATATATACAAATTAATTATGCACACCACACACACATATATTATGTAAACACAAACTTTTATTTTGGATGTGATTAATCGCGATTAATCGTTGCCCATCCCTAGATATTATATTATAAACAGTGTGGAAAATATAAAACGACTGATGCCTATGGTGCAATTTTTATATTTAACTTCTTACATTGAATATTTTGAATCTTCTTGGCTTCAATGGCATTTTGGTGAAAAGTTATGGTTCCTTGCACTGCCTAAAACAACAACAACAAAAAAAAAACACGTATATATATATATATATACATATATATATATATATATATATATATATATATATACATATATATATATATATACATTCATTCAGAAACACTGTGATCAATGTATGCTTATACAGTAAATTATTAGGCAGACATAAACAAATATGTCAATGATATTGAACCTCTTTGTGCCTGAAGCTTCAGTGTGGGTCAATTGCTAAATCACTGACGTCCGTTTGTGCTACAAATTATTATGGATCTGTTTCAAAATATAGCGAGGACATAATTTTAGAACATCATAGAAATAATCCGGATGTTATCCCTGCTCCAAAAGACAGCCAGCACCCATATGCTGTATTTCAAATCCATGTAACATGTACATGGATGCTTTGCAGAAAAATATGTATGCAATAATCCTTAAAAAAAAAAAAAAAAAAAGTTCAATGATATTTGTGTGTACTGTGTTTTTTTATTGCTTACTAGAGCATTACGATGATACCTTTGAAGAGCAAGGGAGTTCAGTTCACTACGTTTTGGACCAGACTTTCTCACTGTATTAAAAGAGTATCTATCTAATGCATTAAGTTTTTACACCTCTTTACATCCATCATGCCATCACAAAGACGCCTCAAACTGAGAAAAGACCACCTACACACCTCCTACGGTTTGACGAGCTTAAGATTACTACTCAAAACCTCGCAATCACAGCCCATTGTTACAGGAGAGCGCAGCGAGAGAGGGAGAAAGAGACAGCGTCTGTCATCACATCAAAGGGATGTTTAAAGGGAACGCGAAGTGAATGATGAGGAAAAGAAATCAAAGACCACCTAAAAACCTCTCTTTCACTAGACATCAGCTCCTTTTCATTCTCTCGTCTTTTCCTGTCTGAGAGGAGGGCGCTGACCTTCCCTGTGTGCTGACAAATCTGTTTTTCTCTGCGATCACCTCCTTTATTCTCGCTGTCTTTCTGTCTTTTGTTGTTCCCCCTTCCTCTTACTGCATGTCTATCTCTCTCTCTGTCTTTTTAACCCCCTCTTGACAGAAAATAAAAGACAAATTCAAAGGCAGAAGGAAAGTGAGCGCGCGAGAGAAAACAATACAGAACTTCCAGAGAGATACCCGAAACCCAACACTGATGGTTAAAACACTACAACTTGTCCTAACGCCAAACCACATTATCGGAAATGACTAAAGCAGCGACACAGTTTTCATGCAAAAACAGTACATTTGACTTTTTTTGCTTCATGAAGCACAAAATGAGACATTAAAAAAAATTGCATCCAGTAACAATGAATGGGGACTACAAAGTTTCAAGCTTTAAAAAAGGTGGCAAAGTACCTAAAAAGCAACGTATTGTACTTACCATGTACTATATACCAAGTTTGCTGAAGTCAACTTTTAACTTAAAGGAGTAGTTCATTCAACGAACAAAATGAACGAATTGACTCGGAAAAAGATTCGTTCATTTTGATGAACAGGAGAGTAATGAACACGCATCACAGAACAGAGCAAGGCAACCATTTGAGCTTTTAAAACTTAAACTTTGTTATTTTTTATTAAATGAACGATTGTTTCACTTGATAAGACCCTTATTCATCGTCTGGAATCGTTTAAAGCCCTTTGAACAGTTTGCAGTTTGCACTGAAACTGTCTTTTTGTACCTTGAACCGTTTGGTTCCCATTGAAGTCCATTATATGGAGAAAAATCCTGGAATGTTTCCATCAAAAACTTTAATTTATTTTTGACTGAAGAAAGAACGACATAGACATCTTGGATGACATGGGGGTGAGTAAATTATCAGCTAAATTTTTTTTTTTAAAAGTGAACTACCCCTTTAATGTGAGAGCTTACAAATTTAGTCGCTATTAAACCCAGTTAAAATATATATTTTAGAAAAATGCACAGAATGCCATATAGTAGTTGTCACAGTCACCCCTAGTCACATGACTACCTTTGTTCTGTTTTCCCGCCTCTCATCTGTTTCTATGGTTACTGTCATTTAGTTCATCATCAGTTCCACCTGTGTCTGGTTAATCATCATTGGTGGCACCTTGTTTCTGTTAATCTGTGTCCATCAGTGTTTGTATTTAGTCCCTTTCAGTTCAGACAGTCTTTGTCCGTTCTCAGTGTTATTAAGGCCCTGTTTACATGAGAACGCTCGCGAGTGAAAACGTAAAAACGTAAAAATATTTTATCGGATGTGCCTTTCATTTACACGGTGACAACGTTTTTGGAGCTTAAAGGGTTATTTCACCCAAAAGTCAATATTTACTCACCCTCATGTTGTTCCAACCCCATAAGACCTTCGTTCACTTCGTTCGTTAATTTGTGTTCCGAAGATGAACGAAGGTCTTACGGGGTTGGAACAACATGAGGGTGAGTAAATATTGACAGAATTTTCATTTTTGGGTGAAATAACCCTTTAAAAACACAAGAAAGTGAAACCACCCACCAGAGTGGAAATCTTAAAAACGCTCCACCGCCGCGTTCCCATATAAAGGGGTAAAACCGCGAAAGTCTGCTTGACAGTGAAGGTTGTACGCAGGCGCGCGGACTGTGTTGTTGTGTGGCAGTGCTTCACATCGCCACCTAGCCGCCTGGAGTGCATACTACATTGAATTTCACACACTTTTGCGTAGGGTTGGGTATCGTTTGAATTTGAACGATTCTGATTCCGATTCCGATTCCTTGTTTCGATTCCGGTTCCTAACGATTCTCGATTACGATTCTTTTAAGAGGCAGGGTCAAAAAAGTTTAGCTAACCTTGCTAACCAACGGCCTTTCTGAAGGAAATAATCCTTTCTGAAGGAAATACTCCTTCTGTCACAAATACTCCTTTTGTCACAAATTTTGCATTTTGCCGAGATTTCGTTATTTTTAGAAAAGTGAAGCCACACATTGGACCGCCGACGTAAGGTACTCATGTTCGACTCGCGTGGTTATGCCAACACTTCCGGTAGATGCTTCTTCGTTGGTGTTGTTCAGCGGTTTCTTCTTCCGCTCGGCAGACTGTGAATATCGAAACTAGGAATCAAAATTTTTACTTTTGAACGATTCCGGGAAAAATGAAAAGTTAGTCCCGGTTCCAATCGATACTTGATTCTCGATACCCAACCCTACTTTTGCGTCACCATATGCACACGGATTTCCCACCCAAAACGGTCGTCTAAACGCAGAATAAAAAATGATAACGCAACGCCACTTTTGCGTTTTCTCTTCAGAATCGTTTCCGTGTAAACATAGCCTTAGTGTGTGTGTGTTCATCTTGCCCGTTGGAGTTATATTTACAGTAAAGGTTTGTCTTGGAGCTTTTTGGCTCTTCATTTTTTATCAGCCTACACTACACCGTGACAATAGTGTGGAAAGTTCAAGTATAATTTGTACAAGTATTAACAAGTATAATTTTATTGTACTTCTTGCATTAAACATTTTAAATATACTTGGCTGAAAGTGTTGGTGAAAACACTGCAAAAAAATAAATAATAATAGTATATGACTTGCGATATACCAGTGCATGATTTCCTGAAGTCACACGATAACAGACTTTAAGTTAAGTAAACATATTTAACATATTATATGATCACAAATTTAAGTCACTATTCACCGCCAGGTGTAAATATGGTATTTTAGGAAAAATGCATGGCCTGAAACACACAGCACATGTCATATAGATAATTTCATGGTTCTAAATAAGAAGTTTCCTAAATGCTCCCTATTTTCAGGAACATGAGGGTGAGTAGGTGATGTGCGAGTGCACTGAATCAGAGCTGAATTTGCCTGAAACGAGAGAGCAGGTCAGCCGAGGCAACACACGTCTCCTGCCGTTCCCTTGTAAGACTTCCAGAGAGTCCATTAAGTCTGGTTAATATAAGGGACTGTCAGCGAGCTGCAACATTATATCAATGTTACGGTGGTGCCGTCCCTCTCGCTTCTGTCACGCTCCTTTTAGACGGCGGAGAGCCGGCGTTGAGAGAGATATCTGGAGATAAAGAACTGAGGGAACAGAACACCATCCAGACCAGAAACAGCTCTCAACACCTCTGTAATGATGTTCGACTCACACACACAGGACTCTTTCTATCTCTGTTTCTTCTGGTGAGGAACTGGGTTGGGTTGTCCCGAGCTCTTCAGGCAGAGGTAAACTCTGACCTGTTCCTTTTAGCCCGGTGTGTGGTTAAACCGCTCAGGCATGTCGGAGAAAAAAAAAAGAGGCCACAAAAAGCTGGAACACCGACTTTCCCCTCAGCTCAAATAAATGGCACGAGCAAAAAAGCACAAGGAAAGTGATGAAGAAAAGGTGAGAGAGATTGATTCCTTCCGCTCCTGTCCTTTCCTTCATTACCCAGAGGAAAGGCTCACAGATTGCTCGTTCATAGCTCAGATTAGATCAGACATAAAATGGGTACTTTCAAACTTAAGCCATAATAGCCACATGGACTTCATTTATAACACTATTGCATTGCTTTGGTGTAAATACAAAAGTATTTTACATGCCGCCATTTTGTTTTCGCAAGCGACAACAGTATAGCCAGTTCTAACGCGATGGCAAAAGCTCGAGCAAAGCATACAAACTCTTCGTGTAGCCCTCAAACCGTATTCACTTTATAGCCCTTAATCCTGTAATTGTGGACAAATGTGGGCACAGAGGACTCAGGTGTGATCCTAATTTTTATTTATTATAAATGTTATACATCACTGTCTTCGATAAAGTTTTGTCTATCCATTTATGGTGTTTTTTTTTTATTTTGGGGGTATTTTTGAATTTATTTACTTCAAAAAGTACCATATTTTCTATGTAAATTATTTCTATGTGAATTAATTACTATGTAGTTATTATTTTACATTTTTTTAACTACATTAAAATATCATTCCAATAAGTTTTGGAGTGACTTTGCGGTCACCATGGTGTCTTATTTTGGCTTATTTTAGAATGCTCTAAATTACAGTTTTTCTTCATTCATTTCTATGGGTGCCCATTTTTGACCCAAATACAAGATTAAAAGGAGGTTTTTACTTTCACCCAGTTAACATTGTAGAATTGAGTAAAAAAAAAAAAGTGTGTGTTCAGGAGGCAAACTTAGGAAAAGTAGCCAAGTCTTGAACCGCTCAGATCAAGGGAAGTATTTTTTAAAAATAAATCAAAACTATTTTGCCCACATTTGTCTTAGGGGTAAAAGATCCGCTGTCTTTTGAACGGAGGCGGGGAGCTCCAGCTCATTTGCATTTAAAGGGTACCACACAAAAACTGTGCGTTTTTGCTCACACCAAAAAAGGGGCAAATTTGACAAGCTATAATAACTGATCTGGGGAAGATTTTGAGCTGGAGACTGATCTCCTGAAATGGCGTATGTATGACACGCCAATTCGTATTTACATTTTTGGCGTGCAATCAACACGCATAATCGCTTTTCAGCGTGTTTATGAATGCCGTTGTCTTAACATTACATTACTGTACATATAAATATATGACCTACCCCAACCCCATCCCTAAACCTACCCGTCACTGGGGTTAATAGCATTAATGAGTCTTCCCCTACCATCCTAGGGAAAAAAATATATCGCTCCCATGTAGATCTACACGCGGAATCACTCGGACATTAAAGGTGTAGACATACACGCATACACGCGGATAGCTCAAAATGTGTATAAATAATAATATAATATGTACTTGACTTGAAAGTGGCGTGTATATTTACGCAAAAGTCATGATGTCATGTTGTGAGCTGAAATTTCACAGACACATTCTGGGGACACCATAGATTTATATTACATCTTGTGAAAAGGGGCACATAATAGGTCAATTTTAAAGAGATTGCATTTGCAGGCCAAGTGTAAACCTCCAAGCCAAAAGTAATGCAATTGTTTTGGAATAGAAAGAACCAACTGACAGACAAAGAATATATAATCGTATTATTTATCCTTTTAATTTCAACATCTAATTTATCTTAACTCAGACACATGTAAGATCAAGCAGAAGAAATAAGTATAAATCTCCCTCGAACATAACTTCTGTCTTACAAACAATTTGAGACTGTAAAGATGTATCTGTCCTGTGGGTGTTGTTGATCATGCAACAGGCGGCTTTAAATCACACAGAACAAACAGCAGCTTCTCTCTTGCCGTCCCCCATCGGGCCCATATAGCCGAGATCACAGCTCCCGAGTCTCCATGGCATCCTGTGGAACCTCAGCTGTCAAGAGTTTTGATGTCTTAATAAATTTCTCCTCTCTCCAGCTGTCAGCCAAGCGTCAGAGATGGATGAAAGAGTCAGTGACCTTTGACCTGCCCAAGACCTCTTCTTCAGCCCCCCAAAAACTCTCACAGACAGAACCTCGACTCTATTGCAACTGCAGATTCCTTTCAGCACAACGTCAACCCTGAAGAAGCCCAACAATAGTGTCGACGGCGGCATCCCACAGATAGTTTCACATGCAATGCATTGCTGTTATTCACACAGTACTGCTAATGTATGTACAGGGGAAGCTTTTTCTAAATAACATACATTAAATGTAATGTTTTTAGCAGCAAATTGTCCTCAAGCAGACCTATTAACTGTGTGTGAGATTTCGTTAGACATGGCTATGCTAGGGCTGTCAAATGATTAATCGCCATTAATCGCATCCAAAATAAAAGTTTGTGTTTACATAATATATGTGGGTATACTGTGTATATTATTTTGTCTGTGTGTGTGTGTATATATATATATATATATATATATATATATAAATACACACACATCACATGCATGTATATTTAAGAAAAAATATTATTTATATACAAAATATTTATATTAATATATATATTATAAATTATATATAAATCTATATACAGTATATACATGAAAATATTTCTTAAATATATACAAGCATGTGTGTGTGTATATATATATATATATATACACACAGACAAAATATACACAATACACCCACATATTTTATGTAAACACAAACTTTTATTTTGGATGCGATTAATCGCGATTAATCTTTTGAAAGCCCTACTATATGGTGTGCAAAATTCTTGTGTTTCACTATTTTACGTTTTCGCCTCATTTTAAAGTAAATGGAAGAAGCAGCGATATAATGGAGGAGAAACCATAAAACTACATGAATAAAAAAACTTTTGTTACTTTTTAAAAAAAAAAATTAAAACAATTCTTTACTGAACTGTTAATTTAAAAAAAATACATATATAATACACATTTAATTATATTTAGTTACACAATGTGGTGATTTAAATAATCTAATTACCACTGACATCCATGGTAGGAAATACTGGAAATGTCACAAAAAAATATCAATGCAAAGAGTGAAAACAACCCATAACATGTTGCTATTTAGTTTTAAATTTTCAGAATAATTAATGTGGATTCAAATGCCATCAATATTCATGTAAGCCAAAAATCCGAATAACTAATAAACACATTTCCCCTCAAAAAACTAAAGAAATTCAAATCATCGTGGACTTAAGGAAACCTGAAACAACTCCAGATGACTGCACTTGTGGCCTGATCGAGAACGTAACCTCTGATCTTTGACCTCTCGGGGCAAAGGTCAAGGGTGGCACCGGCTTTCCCTCATCATCGCGATGGAAACCACGAAAAGTGTTTGCAGAGCGTCTTCGCGGCACATCTACAAATAGCAGCACATGTCTAGAAGTCATTAAGCACAAGAGAAGTCCTACTTTCCCTTTTCTCTGTCAACACTTCTGTGTGACACGTATTTATTATTGTCACAGGCTCTTATTTGGCTTGATCTATGGCAGAATGAGATGTCAGTTTTAAAGATAATTACATTTTTTTCTCCTCCAAGGATCCATTCATCACACTCGGGGCCCTCTGCCATTTTTAGATTCTTGATAACATGCCTCAACTCATTCCATCTTTCTCTCGTGATCCCTCTCACACACATCCAGAGTGAGTCACATCCTATTATGTGGCATGAAGTTGCCAAAAATTTGTTAATTACAAATCCAGAGCCTAACTAGTATGATTATAATGAACTTAGTTCCGTGAGAGCGCTTTGTCGAGGACAGCACTCTCCTCTCGTCCTCTCTGTTTGTAATCACATCTCTTGTTCTCACGTAATGGTCTCATGGGAGGAACAATCTCAGTTCTCATTATTATACAACCACAAATGCTGATAAACCAATCAGAAGTGCTATTATTACCACTTGATGACAGACGTTTGAAAGAAGGAAAAAGATGGATGGATGGTAAAAGTGAATTTGAAATTAACAAACGTGATGCACAATTGGAATTTGCATGTAAGGAAGTAGTATTAAAATGAATAAAAAAAAGAAACTCATAACTCATAACATAATTTTTAAATAGAAACTCTTTGAAATAGTTTAAGTAGATGTTGGAAAAATTTATAATGCAACAAACACCACCACCCAATTTTTCAGCGGCCTCGAATCTGGAAGTATTTTTCCCATTCACTTATTTTTCAAAAGTCTTCATTTAAGAGTTATAACTAAGCCATGAACCAAGTCAACCAGCCCTGAGATTAAAGGAGTCGTTCACTTTAAAAAAAAAAAAAATTGCTGATAATTTACTCACCCCCATGTCATCCAAGATGTCCGTGTCTTTCTTTCTTCAGTCGAAAAGAAATTAAGGTTTTTGATGAAAACATTCCAGGATTTTTCTCCATATAATGGACTTCAATGGGAACCAAACGGTTCAAGGTCCAAAAGACAGTTTCAGTACAAACTGCAAACTGTTCAAAGGGCTTTAAACGATTGAAACGATGAATAAGGGTCTTATCAAGCGAAACGATTGCTCATAAAAAAAAAAAAAGTTTAATTTTTATAAGCTCAAATGGTCGCCTCTGTTCTGTGATGCGCGTTCGTGATCGTGACTCTCCTGTTCAAACTTTTCCCGAGTCAATTCCTTCATTTCGTTCATTGAATGAACCAAATGACACGAAAAAAGATTTGTTCATTTTGATAAATGAGTTCGAACAGGAGATTCACGAACGAGCAGTAGCAGTAAATAATTAAGGAGATTTCTTTGCAGAATCATGGGTAATGTAGTTTATCACCAGGAATTTTGATAATAATGCAGCCTAATGGCTTCAGCAAAAGCATTTCACCAATTGATTAACAACTTGTAGCTCACTGTACTTCCATATTTAATGTGGCATGTTCAAACGACCTGTTTTACAGAATCAGGAAGTCTGTTTGTTTGTGCATGACAAAATTTGCCCAAGATCGGTTGTGCTAGTTTGATCAGAAGCGTCTTACCTTGACATTGCTCATTCCTTTCCTCGTATCCAGGGTTACACAGGCAATTCCCGATGGGCACCAGCCACTCTCCATCTGCGCCACAGTACATTTTGGGAACCTCCTGCTCTTCCGAATTATTCACACAGGAGCCGCGCACCTCCACCAGGGACGACGTGTCCGCCCCAGTTACGGTGTCAGGAAACTGCGCTAGGTTCCTCACGGCTAGCGGACACTTTTTATAAAACACACGGACAGAAACCAGCGCGATACAAGCTCCTACATCCTGAAAGGCCAGATAGAAGCCCGCGTGGCTCATGACGCCGACATCCCGAACCTCAGTGTTCAGCTTCATGATCCGATCACCGATATCCACCTGCGTGAAGCTCTCGTCCGCTGCCACCGTGTCGATCTTAGCAAAGTGGCTCTCGTGAGCGTAGCGCTCGTTATCGGAGTCAGACTCGAGGTAGTAGAGGTTGAACGTCTCTTTGCATGTGCCGATGACGCCGGGCAGGCTGTTACAGTCACGCAGGGTGAATTTAATCTCGATGTAGATACGCTGGGCCGGGCCACGCCGTATCCAGTGAGTCCTGAGCCAGTTGTTCTGACTGGGCTCCATGACGTTACACACCTGGTATGTTCTGATGGGGATGTTCTTCTCGTCCATGATGCTCACCTCTTCCCACTGCGGGAGACAGCACAAGAACAATGTTAGGAAGGAGAAATAAATAAATGATTTTTAAATTTTTAAGACCTTCTCAATTCTGTAGGAGATACAGGTGGAGCTGGGGAAGGAGGAGGGTTTCTGAAACCACGCTGCAAATGCTGACTAAGTATATGAAAGTTGAGCAGTGAGCTCATTGGCTACTGATACAGCAGGAACCAATCAGATGTGGCCTATAGAGAATGATGTGTAAATGAAATGTAATGAGACAAAAAAAACAAGTCTTACTACTGAGTTGTCTTTTTCCGATTCACAAACAAATTACTTTTTTCCTGAAACTTTTGGATTGTTGGATTCACAATTAAATTCTTTAATGAATTTACTCACAAAGACGAGTCACTTTTTAAAAATAATGACAAATGACAATGAAAATAATTTAATTTCACCTGTGAAATGTTTTTAATGTTAATTCCACTTTAAGCTTAGGCTACTGTATGTCCTCATGTATCCTAATATGGATGTTTTGTGTTAGCGAAAATGTTTGTTAGTACTTTTCTGCTTATTTATATGATTATTAGGGCTGTCAAATGATACAAAATAAAAGTTTGTGTTTACATAATATATGTGGGTGCACTGTGTATAATTATTTTGTATATATAAAACACACACATGCATGTATGTAAAATATTTATATTTAAATATAATATAAATTATATATAAATCTATATACATGAAAATATTTCTTAAATATATACAAGCATGTGTGTGTATTTATTTATATATATATAAAATAATTATACACAGTGCACCCACATATATTATGTAAACACAAACTTTTATTTTGGATGCGATTAATCGTTTGACAGCCCTAATGATTATCAATAAAATCAAAGAAGGTTATTTTATCAACCAGTTATGAAAGAATTTGTGATGAAACCAATCAATCAATTCCAATCAGAGCATCCCTATGAAAAAAACTGAGATACATAAAGTATTGGTATCGGACGATATGTTGATTTTTAATGTTATCGTTATCGGCCTGATAAGAAAATTTGGTCCATATATTAAAACCGATAAATAATGTATTATATCAGAGTTTTGAATTGCTTGAAATATGATGGGAATCACTTCAAAAAGGAAAACAGTCAAGTGCAACACAAGTCTGTCGTATATAGACTACATAAAATTATAATTCGAATATTATAATTATGGGCTTGGGAGATGACTTTTAATGGCAAGGCTTTTGTTTTTGTAATCAGGCTCTCAAAATGTATATAAAAATTTGTATTTAGATATATCGGCTAATGAAACGGTTATCAGCTTTCAAATATAAATAATTAACGTTTATTGGTATCGACCAAAATTTCAAATCGGCGCATCCCTAATATAAAGTATGATACTCGCTAGAGACTCCTGAGAAACATAAAATAACCGATCAATTAACTAAACAAACATGAGGTCATCCAGAGTGAAAACGGGACTGAACCATGGGAAGCTGTAGAGTAAATTTAGATCTGAAACATAACATCTGTTTCACTCTTGCAGGCTTGGTTAAGTTTGCCTGAACCAACCTCCGAAAATCAGTATTCTTCTTCTTCGACTAGCCTCGCATACAATAACAACTCTAGACAGTCATTAATGTTGTACAGCCTAACACTTCTCAGCGTCTGCTAAACCAGCGTTACAGCCACTGATTGGACTCATTGAGTTTTCATCAGCTAATCAGCAGTAATGACTTTTATTACAGCAAATGAACACACTCTAAACACATGCTAATCCCCAAGAGTCTGACTGGGTATCATGTTAACCTGCGGTCAATAGTTTGGAATAATTAAAAAAATAATAATAATTATGTGCCTGGAAAGAAGTATCTTATGGAAGCTTGTTTCTCTCACTGAATTAAAAAAAATAATAATAATTGTGACTTTTTATCTCATAATTGCAAGATATGAAGTCAGAATTGTGAGATATTACGTCAGAATTCTGAGAAAAAAAGACAATTGTGAGATTTTTTCTCACAATTGCGAGTTTACATCTCGCAATTCTGAATTTATAACACATAATTGCAAGTTAATATGTCAAAATTCTGACATCTTTTCTCAGAATTGTGAGATTTAATCTCGCAATTGCGAGTTATCAGGTGAATTCTAAGGAGAAAAAAGACTAAAAGTAAATTCTGACTTTCTATCACGCAATTCTGACTTTATATAACGCAATTCTGACTTTATTTCTCGCAATTCTGACTTTATATCTCGCAATTATGACTTTATAACACGCAATTCTGACTTTATATCACGCAATTGCGACTTTATATCGCGCAATTATGACTTTATATCGCGCAATTGCGACTTCATATCACTCAATTGTGACTTTTTATCACGCAATTCTGAGAAATAAAGTCAGAATTGTGAGATAAAAAGTCACAATTACCTTTTTTATTTTTCATTCTGCGGCGGAAACAAGCTTCCATAGTATCTTACGCTCACCATGGTTGCATTTATTTTATTAAAAATGTAAAATCGGCAATATTTGTGAAATACTTTTCAAATTTAAAATATTTTTTTTCTATTTTAATATATTTCTAAATGTAATTTATTCCTGTGATCAAAGCTGAATTGTCAGCATCATTACGCCAATCTACAGTGTCGCATGATCCTTCAAAAATCATTATAATATGATTATTCTAATAAAAGATAATAAAAAAAGAAAATCATAATTATTCCAAACTTATGATGGTGGTGTAAGTGCATTACTACTTTGCCATTTGACCATGAACTATATGCATTAATTGATTTACCAGACGATTTTATCCAAAGTGACTTACAAGTGTGTGCATCTCAGTTAATAAATGATTAGCAATTTTTATAAAGCAAAAAATGTTTTTTGTCAAAAATCTATGGTGCCAAATAGGCATTGTGTAGTGTGATGTCCAATGAATGCATATGCACAATACCAATATAATATCTTTTTAATTTCTCCCTGTGATATCAGCAGCCACAGTCCAACAAAGACCATCCTGACGGCCCTTAATAATCTCCAGGAATTATTCACCGTGCGCTAAACCTAATTGAGCGTTTGTGGGATAATAAGACTGACAGCGATCTGGCATCCGTCAAGGACCGCGATTGTCTCCGTTCGGCTCGTCCCTTCATCCGTGTAACTACGGAGGCCCAGAGGAGCAGCGCAGAGATAAGAACCCGGAGCTGCCGATAGCGGGACGAGAGGAGAAAGGAGCTAATTGGCCGTATTAAAGTCTGAATACCCGCCCACCGTCCATGCCAAAGACCTGTCCATCACGGAGAAGATCACAGAGGGAGAGGAACTCAGGAGCTCAATGAAACTTGGATCGATGCGAAAGGAAGCCGAGCGGCTCTGTAGTGAAAGGGAATTCAGTGTGTTATTGAATCGCTGATGTGGTAATTTAGATCCACCTGATCTTAAGATGTTAAACGGCTAATTGGTGATGAGGGGCTCCGAAAAGTGCAGAGATCCCAAGAAGCATACATTATGGGACAGAACCCGCTGACCCCCTCGATCTGAAATCTCACTCACACACACACACATATACACACACTCAAACAGACCTTTTCTCTGCCTCTGGGTTGCCAAGTCTCTCCCCCCTACCTCTTTTGAGAGAAAAGGGATAGAGTTTCCTAACAAAGGGCATTTCTGTCTCCCTCTACTATTTAGGAAATTTGACGCCCGTCGCTGTAACCTAGCTTTCCAAAATTTACATCCGAGAGAAGTAGGGTGATCTCATTCGTATTTGGAGGTATTCGTACGTGACATGAACATTTTTTGGACAATGAAACGTAGAAGATCAACTTACTGACAGCATTCAAAACGCATACGATCCGTAAAAGTCTATAAATCCCTTTGAAAACTGGTGCTGAAACAGTGAGTTTAAAACTCAAACACAATCCCATGGCACTTCTGAGTAAAGGACAAGAAACTTTTGCCTAAAAAGGCATTATAAATGGAACATTTATTTATTAAATAACAATGGATCTGAACTCTGAAACAGTTTATTTGAGTATGTTTTACAAGAAAATACTCTTTCAGTCTTTCTACTTAAAAGTTTAATGTTTAATTCATAGTGTTACTTGTCATTATTTGAGAAATTTAGAAGCAATTTCTGAGTGCAAATTGTTTCAAAGCAAATCCTACACTAGTGTAGTGTAGTTTAACCATCAAATTAGAAAAAAAAAAAACTGTTAACAAATTTGTTAAATATATGTGATGTTTAACATCTTCAATTAATCTTAATAATAATACAATGCAATTTACCCATTAATATAATATTCTGTGAACTTCAAATAATTTGTAAATATTTGCAAGCCTTAAAATGCCTTCAGTACATTGATATTGTATCACTAAAAATTAAGGTTCCAAAAGGTCGTTTTCACAGTGATGTCATAAAAGAACCATTCTAGGTTCCATAAAGAATCCATTTCACTCTAAAGAACCTTTCTAACATTCTAAAGAGGTTCTTCAAGCTTTATGTTTAGGAGTGTTTTTATCTTGCATATTGTATTATATATAGGCCTATCTAAACAAATGTGCTAGAACTATATGTATGAATAAGAAAATGTGCTAGAACTATAAGTATGAATAAGAAAATGTGCTAGAACTATAAGTATGAATAAGAAAATGTGCTAGAACTATACGTATGAATACTAAAGAGGTCAAGTTGGAACAGGAGATGGAGAAAGAGGGAGCGAGAGACGGGTTTTTTTAACTCACCCCTCCTTCCGTCGGGCTGGCGACCCATGCCAGTTCTCCCAGCACTGATCTGGAATCCAGCAGCGGGACTGAAGGAGAATAAGACAGAAGACTTGAGAATGAGATCACCAAAGCTTGTGTGTTTTACCCTATAGTGGAGAAAACTGAAGGCATACATCGCTGATAAATAATGACAACAGCTGCAAAGGAGGCCAAAAAGTGTCAGGCAAGTGCACAAGGGTTTGATCTGTGAGCACTGACTTAAGTTGGAAAATGGTTTATAAGTCATTAAACAATAGTAATCGACAAAGGAATGATCAAATTTCAATTTAAGAGACAAAGAAATATAAAGAGTTTTTTTGTTGTTGTGAAAATTACTAAATAATTGCTAAAACACTCCAGACCACACAAGAGATAATTATAAAGCAACAGTTATTTTTATGTTTAGGATAATATTTCCAGAAATCAAATTATTACTATTTCATTATTGTGACGGCAAGACAAAAAAGGGCCTAGATTACCTTCAAGGTAAATTTAAAGACAATATGACATTAAATAGCCAACTAATTAGGGAAGGATAAACTTCTAATGAATAAGATCTTTTAAAAAAAAACTAAAATGTGAATAATTCATATGTGGAACATCTATATATGAATAGTATTTTTGTTTTAAATCGGTTAACATATGTCAATTGTCCTGCTGTTTATATACGTTACTAGTACTAGGCTACATTATTTTTCCAAGACATCATTATCAACAAACTCCTTTAAAACTTCTTTAAAACTCCTTAACATTTTTAAGCAATTTAGGCCCAAGTTTTCTTAACTTGAGGGATTTGTTAACTGGCCAATATCGTTACCGTTTTGCTTGCATGTGCGCCTGGGTTTAACTGTCTGTGAGCCCTAAACTTTTCCTCTTTTATCAAAACCCCTCTTACCTTCATTCGCCGGATAATTCCATGAAGCGGACAGACCTGCACAAATCCCCAGGAAAAGTGAGGTGAGCGCGTAAATAATCCCGGCCATGAGTGCCATTCGTCCAGCTAACCGTCTCTCCGTTATTCCTGTTTATTCCTCGTGCTGCTCCGCGCGACTGATCTTGAGGCGCACGAGACGCTCACTCAGCGATCTCTGCTGGAGGGGGCGTGGCATCTGTAGTGACGTACCCATCAATCAATCAAGAAAGATATTATTTTGAAATTATGTATCGTATGCATTTGTTTATTTCTATTACTTTTATCATTTCTTGTCAATGTTCTTCTGTTATTGTTGTCCAAGCATTATTATTAATAATAAAAAGTTTCTTCGGAAAACAAATATGTAGATTACACATAAAAAGTAGATTGTCTAAAATAATTATAATAATAACAACTATTATTAATATTAATAATGTAAACATGTTATGTATATTTTATGCTTGTAGGTACAAAAAAATTGCATTAGGTTGGATTCAAATTACTATTATTTAAAATAGCTTTAATTTAATTACATACAGCATATATGTGTATTATGTAATATTTTGTTATTTAATTATAGCTAACTATTATACCTTCATTTTAAACATTTAACCATTTCAATTATTAAAAATATTATAAAATATGCATCGACCAATAATAATATAAAAAAATAAAATAATAAACATTATGAATAAATGATATAATAAGATGATAATGTTAAGGATACAAAATTCTATTATTTTGAAGTATTTCAACATTATTATTATTATAATGATTAGCAGAGCCGGGTATTGAATCGAGCTCTGATCTTATATCGCCATCTAGTGTCCATATCTCCACAGAACAGGCTTAACAAACAGCATTATCAAAATGGCTCACGCGCAAACCAGCAGCAAATTAACCGTGACGTGGTGGGATGATGTTTCATTTCTTTCATCCACAATCGACTGGGTGACTTGTCATATTCAAGACACAAATAAAAGAAACCCAATATGTCGATATTATGCTGTTTGTTGTTGGTGAAAGACACATTTTTAGGGCATCTGTTTGGATGCCTCTGGGGTTAAGGGACCCTCGGCATTTTATTATTTAACTATTTTTTGCCCATTTCACCGTAAAGTAGGCTAAAATGCTCGTATTGACTGAATTCCACCTGACACCGGTTCCTCTCACGTATCCAGACGCATCTGCCCGTCACAGTTACTTTCTTTTCCTCGGGGTAGGCCTAGTGTGGGAGATGTTTCATCTCCAGCTGACTGAATTCAATAGTTTTTCATGAGTGGATCCTGACCTCCATCGAGGGTCATGAGCTGCTCTGTGGACAGAGAGAGGCGGCGAGACCCCAGGGAGCCTGTGGAGTCTCTCTCTCTCTCTCTCTCTCTCTCTCTCTCTCTCTCTCTCTCTCTCTCTCTCTCTCTGTGTGTGTGTGTGTGTGTGTGTGTTTGTGTGTTTCTGTTTATATTACATTGTGTGGACCCCACAAGTATAGTAAAATCTGAAAATGACCTACATTGTGGGGTCCAGCGGCCCCCCTGAGGAAAACAGCGTATAAATCATACTAATTAATGTTTTTTTGAAAATGTAAAAATGCAGAATGTTTCCCGTGAGGGGTATAGGTTTAGGGATAGGGGCAGGGTAAGGGGATAGAATATACAGTTTTTTTTTTCTTTTCTTTTTAATATACAGTTTGTACAGTATAAAAACCATTAGGCCTGTGGAGAGTCCCCACAAAGATGTGTGCGCCTGTTTGTGTGCGTGTGTGTGTGTGTGAATGAGAGGCAGCTGTTCTTCACTGACTGAATGTGTGTGTTCAGGTTTGATTGCCTGTTTCATCCTGGATGCAATACATTTACAGCCAGGGCAGAACCCTGACAATGTGTGTATTTTTATTTGAGGATGTCATTTTAATAATTTGTACTGTAAAATAATTTGTGTGTGAAACACACTCTAAAAAAATGCTGGGTTGTTTTAACCCAATTTTGGGCAAACCCAAACATTGGGTTAAAAAGTTATTTTAAAAATAAGTTTTTTTTAACCCCACCAGGTTCGTTTGTCCATGTTTGACCCAAAGTTGGGTTGAAACAACCCAGCATTTTTTAGCAAATATTTACTTATTATCCGTAATATTATTTAAAGGTATTATTATTATATTTTATTCTACACTCTAAAAAATGCTGGGTTGTTTTAACCCAATTTTGGGTCAAATATGGACAAACCCGAAATGTTGGGTTAAAAATGTAATGTAAAAATTTAACCCAACGGCTGGGTTAGTCCATATTTGACCCAAAGTTGGGTTAAAACAACCCAGCATTTTTTAGAGTGTATACACTCTAAAAATGCTGGGTTGTTTTAACCCATTTTTGGGTAAAATATGGATAAACCCAGCCGTTGGGTTACATTTTTAAATTACATTTTTAACCCAATGGCTGGGTGTGTCCATATTTTACCTAAAATTGGGTTAAACAACCCAGCATTTTTTAGAGTGTAATAACATACCTACACTCTAAAAAATGCTGGGTTGTTTTAACCCAATTTTGGGTCAAATATGGACAAACCCGAAATGTTGGGTTAAAAATGTAATGTAAAAATTTAACCCAACGGCTGGGTTAGTCCATATTTGACCCAAAGTTGGGTTAAAACAACCCAGCATTTTTTAGAGTGTATACACTCTAAAAATGCTGGGTTGTTTTAACCCATTTTTGGGTAAAATATGGATAAACCCAGCCGTTGGGTTACATTTTTAAATTACATTTTTAACCCAATGGCTGGGTGTGTCCATATTTTACCTAAAATTGGGTTAAACAACCCAGCATTTTTTAGAGTGTAATAACATACCTACACTCTAAAAAATGCTGGGTTGTTTTAACCCAATTTTGGGTCAAATATGGACAAACCCGAAATGTTGGGTTAAAAATGTAATGTAAAAATTTAACCCAACGGCTGGGTTAGTCCATATTTGACCCAAAGTTGGGTTAAAACAACCCAGCATTTTTTAGAGTGTATAATAAACCTGATGCTCACTGTAGGCCTACTTTATGAAACATGATTTCAAATGTTGCTGTGTGGCTTGTACAAACAGCCTTTTTATATAAAAGACTTTTATTATCTGTTCAACACACCAATGATCTGGCTTTTTTTCAGTTACATGCAGTCGTGTAGAGTTAAGATCAGACTGAACCTCTGGTCCCATAATTATGTATTTATGTGTCATCTAAATCTCTGCTAAATAGCTTTTCATTCTCACACAACACCTTATAAGTATAAAACAATGGAAGGATATCATTGACTGTGTTTAAATGAGATGATACTCTGAACCATGAATGATGCTCAGGAAAATGTATTTTTATTTGCTCCAGTATAAGCAGACATGCTGACATTAGTTTACTATAACAATAACTATCAAGCACACACAATATCACAATTTAGGCTATGCATTTTACAGACTGTAGAATTTATTTGCCAATTTTAATGTTTACTGCAATTGCTGTAAAAAAAAATTTTTTTAAATCATCAGCTAAATAAAACCGTATATATGTGTGAGGAAAGCCAATGTCACGTTTAAGCATCAGAGGGGGTCACATCTGTGCGTGTTTATCACACAAAGATAATTTGGCAAGTGCGGGGCAATAACATTCAGTCTGTTTTTCAGCGCCTGTTTATCATCATGTTGCCAGATGTATCGGAATGCAAGCGCTTTGATTCCCTCATAGTTTCGTAACCCTACAAGATTGGCTTGAATGTTGTATGGCCCATTTGATAGGCATGTTGTCAAACAGGGTGAATTCACAGAGAAATAAACCACACATTGATTTGGAACATTCAAGATGTTCCCCAGAAGATTCCTCAGGCGATACTCTGAATGTTGGTTTGGATAAGCCTTTGCAGCTACGAGGTTATCCTCGTCATAAACCCCATTGCTCTGAACAGTGTTTGTCACTCGGGCCAGTAAGTTCTGATCTGGAAATGTAGAGTTTTCAAGACATATGTTCCTGTCGACTCTGAACACAACAGTGTATTGTCCTAAACCCAAGCTGGAAATGAAAGCAGTGGAAATTTAATGTTGTATGTTAAAAATTACAAATATTAATATGAGTAATGCATTAGTATGTAATTGTGTATTTTTATTTTTTATTATAAATATATGTAAAGTTTAATGTTAAAATTATACATGATTATTTAATTCTAAAAGACAAATAACTTATTGTTCCACTACTTTTTCGTTTTTCTCTTTATATAGGCTAGTTCTTGTCATTTCATTATATATTTTTGGTTGTGTATATGTCATTTTATTTTTTGTAAATTCTACTAATATGTTCAATCAAAGACACTTAGCCTACTTTTGATGAAATCGCGTAATAATACGCTGCAGGATTACTGGGTCCACATCCTCACTTACAGCACGAGTGCTAAAGTGAAGCAGGCAGAGCAGGAGGATCCTCAGTGGAGCAGAGAAAACCTCAAGAAAACACACAGACACAAATACAAACAATTTATACAAAATATGCACAGTACACACAAAGTGCATAGTAATTAAAAACAGCATTCTGTTTGTTGTAGGAATGGGATTTTCCTTGAGATGTTGTGGCCACTTTTCTGATTATTTTTGGTAAAAATTATTGATTATCAAAACATAAATAAATAACGGAGCAAATGTGGTGCTTTAGCTCCACTAACAATTATTAATTGATAAAGAAGGATGAATACGACTCACCATGTTATCTGTTGCTGAGATGAGAAGGTTCAGAGATGTTGTGTGAGTCTGCAGTGAAGTAGCAGTGAAGAAGAGGAAGAACATGCTTTTTATTCTGACACTCGACCAGCCCTCTTCTTCACCACCATGAAAAGACCAATTAAAACGGTTCACACTTACATCACTGACTCCTTTAATGTCACTGAGCGTGTGTGTCTCGCCATGTACGGTACTGTATGTTGGACTTCCTCAAAAAATGGTCATTAAAAAAATAAATAATTCCTCCAAGAACTCTGAAAACGGTCATGGGTTCCTCCAATAAAGATAGCCCAGTAAAATGGATTTGAGGCAGAGAATGGGCCTCATTGGGCCTCAAAAATAATGTGCAGGAACATAAATATGAAAATTAAATATGATCTTACATTGTTATTTTAATGTGATTACAGTCACAATGAATAGAATTTTTTCTTTCTTTCTTTTTTTTCTATTTCATTCCCACAGCCATTGTTTTAGATCAGGGGTCACCAAACTTTTTTCTCTGGGGGCCACATTATTGTTCCTGACTGTGATGGGGGGCCGGGCTATATAAAATAGAATTGTGTGACCAAGACCAAACTGACCACCAGCAGGCCTCATAGTAGAGATTACTAGCCTGGCACAGCCATATTTGTTTATCATTAATAGTTGTTTGCAAAAGTAGTAATCGAGTCTTCACACTTTGTTTTAATTTGAAATACCACAGATTTTCCATTTATTTATTTTCGAATACAAATAACATCAAACCTGTCAAGGTAAGAAACATCTGCCTAGTTGAGGTGAGTGGCACTGGTAAGGATGAATGAAAAATTATAAATTATAGGTAGGCCTGTTACTATTTATAATAATTGTGTACAGCACTTAATAAAGGTCAAATAAATAGGCCTATAAAATAAATAAATAAACATTGAAATTATAACAACAACATGAGTAATAGAACTAGTCAGCTCTTATGCCTATCCAGGTGAGCATGCTCAATAAACAACAAAATACCAAATGCAGACATGTTATTATTTTCCAAAAAGCAATTTAAAAAAATAGGCCATGACGACTTTTGGGGATTGCCGGTTCAAGTAGTGGGGGGCAGAGGGGTTGGGGGGCCAGTCAAAGGGGTGTGGCGGGCCTGATTCGGCCCGCGGGCCTTAGTTTGGTGACCCATGTTTTAGATGAATATCTGTCCACAGCTTTATTAGCAGAGCGAAACGAAGCAGGAGACAACAGGTGAGGAACAACAACACAGCAAATCAGTAAAGCTTAACTGAATGGAAACAGTCCTCCTTTCTCTTTCTCTTTCTCTTTCTCTTTCTCTCTCTCTCTCTCTCTCTCTTGCTGATATCGATGAAGGAAGATCGGGGAAGAAGGAAGCGGTAAGCAGTAGCATCTCAGGTAAGTGTTCGGGGAGTCTGTGATCAAGAACCGATAAGTGTCCGTATATAGGCAGATCTGGTGATGGGATACAGGTGACGGTGATTAGTAGTCCTTGGGATAATGAACTGGACAAACGCTGAGTGGGCGGCAAGAGAGAATGAGTGACAGGTGATGATGCACGATGTGGGGATGGAATCCTGACAATATCAAATATGCAATAGGTGTATATGACTATCTTCTTTCAGACAATCTGACACAATCTGAGTTATATTTAAAACTGTATTTGCTCTTCTAAGCTTTATAATGGGAGTAAATGGAGGGTGAGATTTTAAAAGCCCCCCCCAAAAAAGCAAAGCGATGCGTTTGTGTAATACTTTTTTTTGTGTGTGTTCTTCAATACGTGTGGGTCGGGTCAAAGGTCACTCTTCCGCCGCAAATCGCTGCGTATGGCCTTCTGCTGCACGCAAGTTATTTTCTAATAAAGTTTTAAATATAGATATGTTTCTTAAAAAAACCCATCGCTTCGCTTCAGAAGGCCTGTATTAACCCCCATAACCCACATGGATTATATTTATGATGAATGCCTTCAAAATCTCGCCCCCAATTTACTCCCATTATAAATCTTGGAAGAACCAGGATATTTAGGGCCTGAGCACCGATAGCTTGGGCTCTTTTAGTGTCGGTACTAATAATCTCCTGTTTGCCTGTTGTCTTTTACACAATGCCTCTAGCTCCAGTGTGAGGATTGCTGCTGGATTGGCATTGCTTGTATATCGTGGACTTTAGCTGGTACAATGTCTTTGTCTGTGTATAAGTTGCCAAAGAAGAATATGCTCTTGCTCTTCTGCTTGATGATACACGTGTCACTGTTAAACACCTGAGGTGTTTCCACAGCTTTTTCCATTATAGGCTTATCAGAGTACAACTCACGGCACAACTCTTCGGTAACACTTTACAATGCGGGTGCACTAATATGCATTAATTCACGCTTAACTAATACACTCATGAGTTAATGTATAAGTTAACTCATGAAGAATTAAACCATTAATGAATGATTATTGCATCAGCAACTAATAAAGAGTCTATATGATTAATAGATTAAGTACTACATGAATTGCTATTAATTCAATGTGTCATTGCTTATTAATTCCTTAATAACATATTTTATGAACTAATAGTGTAAATGAATGTGCTAATGACCACAGTTAGTCAAAGCTATGCACTTCAACTTCCAGTTGTCTGCTTTAATTAATCATTGGTTAATGATTTGCAAAGGTATCATTATGTTATGACTTTACTTGTTGGGGCACATCATTATTAACTAGTCATTTAGTAATTGTAGTAATTTGCACACGAATTTGCACTAACAATGAAGTAATTAATCATGTATTAATGCATATTAGTGTACCTTTCGTATTATCTGGAAGTTGAAATACAAGCCTTTGGCTCATTCTGGTAATTAACACTATTAGTTAAAAAAATGAGTTGTTATGGAATTAATCAACAATTGCATATTTAATTGATAACAATTAACAACTAATACATTAACCTTACAGACTCTTAATTAGTTCCTAATGTGGTAATCATTAATGAATAGCTTAGTTAATAATTAGTTACACATTAATAAAGTATTATCTGTGCATTAGTTAAGCATTAATTAATGCTTATTAGTGCACCAATATTGTAAAGTGTTACTGTTTTTTCTTCACTGCACGAACACTCATGTGAATTATTCTATAGTTGTTCACCTCCAAAACTCAACCAACAAAGCATTTCATTTATGTCTCAAAATAAACTCGTTCCAGCATAAAACTGCCATCAAATCTCACCCAGAAAGCATACATTGTCACTCATAACTAACACCTACAACAGGGAATACAACAATGATTATGAAATTTTATTTTTCACATATCAGTTTTTCATTTTAGAATAAGAATAGCATCTTTAAATTTGTATTACAGCAGTTGTACTAACAAGAATCAATAAGAAATGCTGTTATGTGTTTTTTTTTCTTCTATATATTTACACATAGTAATTTACTTGCAATAATTATAATATGATCAGTGAAATGCAACAGTATTTATCAGCTTGATCTGTTTGGCCGTGTGAAAACAACAGATTTGATCAATATTGCAATGTGTTGCAGCACAACTGACAAACCAACACAATATAATGGAGTGAACTACTGGAGATTACAGTATTTCTTCGATTGCTTAAACGTGAAATTAAAAAGGCGTCTTTTCTCAAAACTCTAAACACAAATCCATAATTTCTCACCCATATCCTTAAAGGTATAGCGGAGGATTTTCTTTTTCCGGGTGGGTAGTCTATACTATTGGTCCACCTAAGTGTCAATCATTCTGGTGATATGTTTACGTAAGGCCGTCGTACGTGCTCATCCCTATGTAGTTTTCACTTTCAGGTGTATTATGTCGGAGTTACGGTTTCAGCCATTCCTTTGAAAATAGCTGAGGGTCGAAAGAGAAAAAATGTTTACGAAGTGTAAGAGAAAGGCCGCAGAATATAGAAACAAACCAGAGTGAATATCACACGCTGGCGTGCGCTAAAAGCACAGGTTGGGCTTCTCACTGATGCCGCAGTCGCGAAGATTCTACTAGACAGGTAAAGTTTGTCACGCTATTTGGAGAAATCCATTTAAAATCACTAGTAAAAGTTAATGCAAGCTACTTAGCAATGCTAGCCCTGGCACAAGTCATGCACCGGCATAGACACGGTAAACATCTCAATTCGTCTAAAGCCTTTTGACCAAATGGTAAATGGTATCACGCTGAAATATTCTAAAACCTTGTGTGTTTATTATTACACCAATGCAACAAGCTACTTCTCCATTACATATGCAACTATGTGTAAAGATAACGTATTAAAACCTACGACAATGAGAGATAGCACTGCTTATATGTTGCCATGTAACGTAATTGCGATTTGCAAAATAAAACGTATTTCGTGTGATACAGGGTTGTACATATCATGTCTTGAGTCCTCGGTCTCTCAATCGATCAGTATAATAAGTAAATAAAACACGGAAGGGCATTTGACATGTTGTCTTTTTTATGAATGTTTTTGAGTTAGTTTATAATTTGCAACATAATTGCGCGAGGCGTAATAGACGTTCCCTCTCGGGAGCAAGAGTGTTGTGTTTGTGCATGTGCATTTTTTTTTTTTTAAAAAATAGAGAGGGCGGGTCTCCTCTAAAATTCGGAAAGATCCTCCGCTATACCTTTAAATTTCCTATTTTCAGGTCAAAATGAAGCCGCCTCCAATCAAAACAATTGAATCTCTCTGAAAAAACAAACTTTGCCTTTCAGACATCACACACAAGACCTCAAACAAATACACACACACACACACACACACACACACACACATACATGCACACTACTGCTGAGATCATTTCAAAACAACACTACAAAAACCAAAAACCAATAATATGCAAGTTATGTTGCGTAACTTGTGGTTCTTCCTCTCAAAAAACTTTTCAAATGATGAACACAACAAATGTACGTACATTTTTATTCCTCAATGAACTTTACAGTATAATACACCAAACAACACATATTCTTACAGTAATAAGACTTCTTGGTTTAAGAATGTTTGGATAGTTTAGGAAACAAGACAAAAACACTATGCTGCGTCCCAATTCGCTTACTTATACTACGCCCTAAAAGTATGTACTCTTTTTGTGAGGAAAAATTACATACTTTTGAGTGTGTAGCAAAAGAGGCAAGCTTTGGGACGTACTTGTAGTTCTAACCGAATCCTCGTCCAACGCGCAATGGTTTGTGGGCAATATCAGCCGAGAGTGTGCATCGATCTACACTTCGGATTCTGACCGGAAAAAGTAGACCATCCGGGTATCTTTGAAACACTCATTTCAACATACTACGATTTGGGACGTACTAATTCTATTTTCGAATACTATTTAGGACGGATAGTATGCGAATTGGGACGCAGGGTAAGCAAGAAAAGCATTTTTGCAGTGTGTGCTGCGTCTCATCCTTTTTCTTCACACGACTTTAACAACTGCTAAAAACTGCCAGATCGTTCACATGTACAGAGATAAGACGTTGTGCTGCAACACATTGCAATGTTGACCACAACTGCTGTTTTCACATGGCCAAACAGATCAAGCCGTTAAACAGTGTCGTTTTTCACTGATCATGTTTATTATTATTATTGCCGGCCTAGCATTTCAGTTTCAAATTAAGTAAATTAAAAGGTAAAACAAGCAATTGAGCTCAGTGTCACATGTACGCCAAATTAGTGGCACCAACTCTTTGAAAGATGTAGTTTTGCTACATTGTAAAACAAAACAAACAAAAAAAAAAAAATTCTGAGCAGTAAATAAAACAGATTATTGATGTATTACAGGAAAATACTATTTCTGTTTTATTTTACTTCTAATTTAGCATGTTACTTGTCATTTGTTTGTAAATGAACATTCTTTCAAAGTAAGTCATATAGCCATACACCAATGTTGTTGTGAACATAAACCCTTAAAGGTTGTCTAAGCAATGTGGGGCCAAAACATTTTTTGTCACATACATCAAACGTCTCCTCACTCCACACACTGTAAAAAAACGCGGTCTCTGTAGACACCACAGGCTCCACAAACGGCAACAAAAACAATCATGTCTTACCCGGACCACGAAACCTAACAAACAGTGTTCCAGCCAATCACTGGCAAGAAATATTTGAGGGTGGGTCTGGGGGGTTAGTGCGCGTGCACATGAAGGGGGTGTGTGTGTGTGAAGGAGAGAGAAGCATCAGAGGGAAGTTTGAAAAATGGCCGACACACGACCAAAGAGACGTCGTTCTGAAGAACAACTGAAAAAGAAGAAGGAGTCGGATAAAGAACGTGCGAAGTTCCGAATTTACATCGGTAGCAAAGCTTTTAAACGATGGCGAGGACTCCGGCGGCAGAAGGGCTTCCAGTCCGACATTCAGGTTGCTCTGTTTTTGCTGGACAGGTGGGTAACGTTAATTTTTTTTTTCTTCTAAATTGACGCTTATGTTCGCCAAACCCACACAAGGATATAATTAGCTAGAACTATGCACGTTCACAATTATTTCAGGAAGGACGGAAGGGGGAGGAGATGAGATGCGGATGAGGGAGGGTCTAGCTAGCCTCCGATTTGTTTGAAAATATTCCGAACGTCAACACCCAGGATCGCTTAGACAACCTTTAATAGAAAATAAGTATGACTCATGAGCAGAATTTAGCCTACATAATAATTTGGCAATAGACAAAGGACATATGCGTGGTTACATTTTAGACACAAAATGTTTTTAAAAATAATAATTTTAAAAACTGTGTGTTTGGTGAGTAAGAATTCTGATTTCATAGCCCAATCATGTTTGCTGGGCATAAACTGTTTTATGAAAGATATGATGTGCAAATCATTCACTAACGCGCCACGCAAGTTTCATCATTGACAAAAGCATTTTTCGGAAATAGAAAAGTGGTGATTTCTTTTTAGGCAGGCAGAAAGGAATCACCTTCCCAGTGTTTTTCTCCACACAATTCTGACACTGCATCCCATTATCGTTGATGTCACACCGATAAAGAGGAATTTCTGCATTAATCTGTAGGAGATCTTTTTCCATATCCTTCCTCCAGGCGTCCTTTTGCCAGATCTTCTCAAACACAAAAACATTCATTGCCTCTTTTCGGATATTCTTCCAGTTTGAAAGACCTGGCAAAATATAGTCTTCACTCTGAATGCACTTCGTCACACAAGGTGAGTTGTAAGAATAGAAAACTATACAGCTGTTCTGGTCTGCCTTTGCTAGAAGTTTGTCCATTGGAGAATTACCTACCTACAGGATAGAGCAGGAAATGCTCCGCATGTTCCACTGGTTTTGGTGTGGGTCGTGGAGTCTGAGTCTTATAGGCAAAAATTGAAGTAGAAAAGCAATAAAGAATAGGACAGAAAGTATGTGTATATAATCATATTTATTTTCCAAAACAATGAAACCATTCAAAATATTTTGACCCAAGCGTAAACAAATTAGTATTTTAATTATTTTTTTTAAAGCAAACATGGTGGTTCATACAGCAGTAAAACCTTATGGTCATAATGCCAGATGTTAAATAAAAAAATTCTTTAATTTTCTGCTACTTTTCCTTTATTGGGTCTTTCAAAATGTTTAATTTTATATAAGCTCCCATTCATGATAACAGTCACTCATTTCTTTAATCAAATGAAAGATGAACCTTTACTGTTCCCTGCAAGAAAATTACATATTTGTAGTTAAAATATATATATATATATATACATATATGTATATGAAAGAAAATATAAGAGGCAGCATATGAAAGGTTATATGAAAAGGCATAAAAGTTTCAGCAGTAAACTAGCTCATCAATTACTTTAAAGCATCGCTGTCAAAACAACTCAAGGTCCCTAAGATGATGGAAAGTTTGGCTCATGGGTCCCTTAGACATTCATCTATCACTGGTACGTTTGAACCTGGTTGCCCGCAAAGAATACAACCATTTTCATTACAGTAGTAAAGCGGCACACGATCAGCAATCTTCTTTAGTTCATGCCTAAGATTTGGATTTGTTTTGTCCGCATAGTAGATATGTGTGAAAACAAAGGCTTTGATTCCCTGGTATGCTCCTAATTGATCAAGACCTCTAATAATATCACGTCTCGGCGAAATATTGTTGTTGAGACATCTGGCTATACAGGGAGAGAGAAAAGTGTACAAAACTACACATCCATCCTTCTTTGTGTTCAACAAGTTTGTCAAATGAGAATTATTTAGAGGATACATCAGTAAATACTCTGAATGTTTATCGTCTATTTTATCAACTCCTGCAGCGATGAGTTGCTTGCCTGTGTAGACACTCATGTTCTTTCCTGTGTGTGGTTTAACTTCTTCTGATCTGTCATCTATCAGAAAGTTTCTTGTGTTGGGGTAGAATTCACTTTGGCACTGCTGCTTTGGGACATTGATGGCTACTGCATACTGGTCGCCGTTAAAATAACTGGTTAAAAAAGAGAACAGAATGATAACCATTTACAAAATAAGTGAGAAATCAAAAATGCATGCTGGGACTGTAACATATGTCAAACTAATTTTGGGTCATTGTGTTGATATGTAAGTATGTAAGTCAATGTGTCTGCTATCATACAAAAATGTATTTGTGTTATTGGAACACATTTTAGTTACTGTGATTACAATATATTGTTAGTTCAATAATGCATATATTAACAAATACAATCTTATTGTACAGTGTTACCCATTCATTGCAACATGCAAACGTACTTGAAATGAAAAAATCTTTGAATCCTGGAAAGGGTGTTAATATCCACATTTTCATTCATCGCACTTTGAATGCAGGAAAGCAAAATGACCCCGAGAAGGATCCTCAAACGCACAGAGAAAACCTAAAAAGAGCAAAAATATAAAATATCAGTCATCACTCTCCTCTCTATCACTCCTGTCCTGTCAAATGAAAGTTTGACATTGGAAATGATCTTCAGGGTAAATTGAAGCAGATTATGGCACATGTTCCTCTCTTCTGCTGTGAATGAGAATCTGTGAGAATCTTGCAAAGGAAACACTGTCATGGACTGTCATAACCCTAACCCTATACTGCTGTCTCCAAAAACTCTAAGAAGTATGAATATGACTTACCATGTTATCTGTTGCTGAGATGAGAAGGTTCAGAGATGTTGTGTGAGTCTGCAGTGAAGCAGGAGTGAAGAGGAAGAAGAAGAAGGAGAGGCTTTTTATTCTGACACTCGACCAGCCCTCTTCTTCAACATCATGAAAGGACCAATTAAAACAGTTCACACTAACATCACTGACTCCTTTAATAATGTCACTGAGCATCTGTGTGTGTCTTGCCATGTACGGTATGTTGGACATCCTCAAAATGGTCAATAAGAAATAAATGAATAATTCCTCCAAGAACTCTAAAAACTGTCAGGGGTTCCTCCAATAAAGGTATCCAAGTAAAATGGATTTAAGGCAGGGATATATTGGATATTGATCTTACATTGTTAATTTACGAAATACTTGACAATGTTAAGTAATTTTAATTGCAGTCACTATGCATACTATATATATATATATATATATATATATATATATAGTATCAAGAAGCAAAGCAATGCGTTTGTGTAATAAACATTTGGTAACACTTAACAATACGGGTTGTAATGGCTAATTTTGCATTTACATTTATATGTTTCTTTTCTTTCATATACAATCTTTTATATGTTTTCTTTTATTTCATTAAGATGTGATAGATGTGTGTGTAACTTTACTAACGTTGGAAAAGATGTATTCGTAAACATTTAAAGGAAACTATTCATATCATCTAACATACTGTATACTCATAAGCATTTAAAGGAAGATGTTCATGTAATCCAAAGGACATTATTAAAGATATAACAAGCTGTTAGAAATGCATAAGTTAGAGTAAGCTTAAGGTATAACTAAACTGTTAGAAATGCATAAGTAATGTAAGCTTAGTGTGAGGACATATCGTTCTGTGTTTAACAAAGAAGCAAGCAGCATGGAAACATTTTAATAGCTCATTGTATCTCAAGTGTGAATTGTATGTGTGAAGGGTTTTGTTCAAACAAGAGATAAAGCAGAAAGGTGTGAGGTCGAACATTAGCTGCGGCCGAGAGCTGAACGGGGGTGTGAAGTTGAGAGGGACATGAAGCACAGGAAATTCTAACACAAACGTCATTGTGCTGTCCAGATTAAATATATGGTTTACAAGAATTTACAAGAATAGTTAAGAGCAGCGCAAATATGCTTCCTTGCTAGACGGTGTAGGAGACGATCGGTTGCAAACCAGACATAGCCTGCATGGTTTCCTGAGAAGGACTAGCCTTCGCCTTCACATGTAGACACTGTTCTGTATGTTGAATGCCAAGTTTTGGAATTATTTTCTTGCAAGAAAATAAACTTTTGATACTTTGACTTTTAAAAAGGTTTCCACTTGTCTTCTTCCTCCTATCTTTTCGAACAACAGAGAATTATTTCCACAACAGGGTGCACTAATATGCATTAATTCATGCTTAACTAATCCACAGATAATCATGAGTTAATGTATAACTAATGAATAACTAAACCCTTAATTAATAATTACTTCATCAGCAACTAATAAAGAGTCTATGATTAATAGAATAAGTAATATATTAATTGCTATTAATTCAATGTGTCATTGTGTATAAATTCCTTAATAACATATTTGATTAACTAATAGTGTAAATTAATGTGTTAATTACCACAATTAGTCAAAGCTATGCACTTCAACTTCCAGTTGTCTGCTTTAATTAATCATTAGCTAATAAATTTGCAAAGGTATCATTATGTTATGACTAGGGATGCACCGATCCACATTTTTTCACTTCCGATCCGATCCCGATACCTGACTTTGGATATCGGCCGATACCGATACTTTTCCGATACCAGACCTGTGTTTGCTTTAACATTATTTATCATTATTGTTGATTTTATATGATGCTGAAATAAACACCTCTCTACAAGCAAGGATGATACGTACGTATGTAGCCTATGTCATTATATATATATATATATATATATATATATATATATATATATAATAGATATATTAAACAATAGATAGACAATTAAACAAAGATATACGCATTACACAGGCCTACACAGTGCTTTAATTTCAGGAAGGTCTACTAACATTATTCAGGTATATCGTCTAAAAAAAGAATTATAATAAAGTAATCAAAAGTAAAATAGCACTGCAAAGTTTATCATAGATAGATTTATGCTTATTAAAGCTGAAGTTATTCATTCAAGAGCTGTGAGTTATTTTCTCTTTGCCTTTTGTTGTTTGATTCGCAGTAATGTCGCAATCGTCACATTTATACTGCTGCCCCTTTAAGAACTAGTGCGGATTTCATAGTCTACTGATGCACCATATTTTCTCCCAACTATTTCCATAAACCGTTTATGTCTAAAATGAACGTAGTTAAGTGATAATCTCCAAGCCGGTCGTTTTGACATTTTTGTGCAGGCTACATTTGATCGTTTAGACGCGCATATGAAGCCCAAAGCATAATTTGCTTGTCTGTTTCGGAGCGCGCGCCGCCCTCTTGCGCAACTTTTGTGCTCTTTTTATTATTAAAAGCGTCCCGCAATTTAGCAACAGCAGAGACGGCATTTTACAACAATTACCGATCGTGCTGATTCTGTCTTAAAGTTTGAGTTTTACGGAGAAATGACGATGGGAAGGAAGTTGGCTACACAGAATGCGGCTATTGTTTAATGTTTTTTTTTTTTTACCTCAATATATTCTTTAATCTTTGGAAATCAGACTAATATCACAGATCTAAAGTGTAACCAGGCTATGTTTTCTCTGTCGTCACTCATTAAGCAGGGCTGTCGTGTTGTGCGTGCTGTGGCACCGCGTGAGAGATCTCTCTCTTTCTCTTCTGGACTGCGAATTGCAAACATGCATCACAGACAAATAGTTTAATTTATACGGCTTTGCAAACATTGCATTTTGCTGTCTTGCTCTGCTGCGGTGTTTCCAGTGTGAAGTATTTCCACCATAGGATTTCCACACAGCAAACATATTGGTAGCTCAATGCTATCCTGCTAGCTGGCTGCAAACTGCGGAATGGATTTCTTGAGCGGGCGTCTGTGTGTTTCATTGAGCCCTATTTTTTACAGTCTATGATTGAGCTGCACCTCCGTTCAGGATATCCATTCCTCAGTTTGCAGCCAGCTAGGCTAGCAGACTAGCAGCCCCGGGGAATCCCTTTTGGAGTCATTTCAGCAGCCAACGTTAAAGCGCATACATGGATCATAAATATCGGATTTCTCCGCAGGTTGGATCTGAAAAATCGATACGTGAATTACGCTGGTATCGGTCCCGATACCGATACTGGATCGGATCGGCCCCATCCCTAGTTATGACTTTACTTGTTGGGGCACATCATTATTAACTAGTCATTTAGTAATTGTAGTAATTTACATATAAATTTGCACTAACAATGAAGTAATTAATCATGTATTAATGCATATTAGTTTATCTGTCATATTATCTGGAAGTTGAAATACAAGGCTTTGACTCATTCTGGTAATTAACATAGCCTATTAATTAACACAATTAGTTAAAAAATGAGTTATTATGGAATTGATCCACAATTACATATTTAATTAAAAACAATTCATGTATGAACTAATACATTAACCTTACAGACTCTTAATTAATTCCTAATGTGCACTGAAAAAAAATCTGTTGGATTTACATGATTTAATAGTGTACATCGGTCCCACATGAGCCAATTAAGTTACACAAACATAATTTATTCATGTATCTTCAATGTCATGGAATTAAGTCATTTTAAGTTATCCAATTAAGTAGTCTCAAAGTGATTTTAAAAGGCTCCCTGATTGGCTGTTTCAAGTATTCAATTTCATATATTTGTATTCATATATCATGTATTCATATATTCAATTATCCAATTAAGATTGAATGTGTTTGTCACACATCTCAATATCTAGTCCATAGCCTAGCCTCGTCTAGGCCCTCCTCTCCACTCGGACCACCAGCGGGCTTGAGCAAGGAGACATGAAAGGTGGGTGAGATACGGTAATGGTCAGGTAAGGCTAATCTAAAAGAAACTGGAGTGATTTGTCTGATGATTCTGAAAGGACCCACGTACCTGGGACTGAGCTTCTTGCAAGGTAACCGGAGCCGTATGTTTCGGGTGGACAACCAAACCCATTGCCCTGGTTGGTAGTTGGGATTGGTACGCCGATGTCGATTGGCCTGTCCTCTGGTGCGATGCACTGCCCTTTGTAGATGGACATGAGCACTATTCCACGTCTCCTCACTGCGTTGTAACCATGAATTGATTGCGGGTAAGTCCGAGGGTTCTCCAGACCATGGAAACAATGGGGGTTGGAAACCTAGGATGCACTGAAAGGGGGTGAGCCCTGTAGACGGCTTACGAAGTGAATTTTGAGCGTACTCAGCCCATAACAGATAGCGACTCCAGTCGAACTGATTCTTCTGGCAATATGAGCGAAGGAAGCGGGTGAGTTCCTGGTTTAATCTCTCTACTTGACCATTGGCTTCAGGATGATTTCCAGAGGTTAGACTGACATTAATGTTCAGTAGCTGACAGAAAGCGGACCAGACTCGGGAGGACCCCGATCAGAGACTATATCCTCCGGTAGACCGTAGAATCGAAACACATTGTTGCAGAGGACCTCAGCGGTTTCCAGGGCAGTGGGAAGCTTGGGAAGAGGTATCAGTCTGCAGGCTTTTGAGAAACGATCAATTACCGTGAGAATGGTAGTGTGACCCTGAGAGAGAGGTAGATCCGTCACGAAGTCGATGGCGATGTGTGACCATGGTCTTTGTGGGATGGGTAATGGATGAAGAAGCCCAGCAGGTAATTGATGTGGAGATTTAGAGGTATTGCAGATGGTGCAATTTTGAATGAACGTGATGGTGTCCGCTCGTATAGAAGACCACCAGAACTTGTTGTTGAGGAGTTGTAAAGTAGCTGTTATACCTGGATGACCGGAACTTGGGTTAGTGTGTACCATTTGTATTACTCTCTGTCTTAGGGCCAGTGGAACGTACATAAGGTTAGGTGGGGTTTCAGCCGGTGGAGGCTCGGTGACTTGGGCTTCCGCGATTTCAGTTAGTATATCCCACTGCACAGGTGCGAGAATGATAGTGGATGGAATGATGGGTTCTTGATCTGGTGATAGGAGATCTGACTCATAAAGTCGAGAGAGTGCATCTGCCTTGGTATTTTGCGAGCCTGGACGATAAGTAACTCTGAAATCGAATCTGGTGAAAAAGAGTGACCATCTGGCTTGTCGATGGTTGAGTCGTTTGGCTGATTTCAGATATTCGAGGTTACGATGATCAGTGAGAACAGTGAACGGATGTTTAGCCCCCTCCAGCCAGTGGCGCCACTCCTCGAATGCCGCCTTCATTGCGAGAAGTTCGCGATTGCCAACATCATAATTCTGCTCGGTAGGATTTAGTTTACGGGAGAAGAACGCACAGGGAAACAGCTTGGGAGGTTCCCCCTGGCGTTGTGAAAGCACTGCCCCAATGCCCGTGCTAGAAGCGTCTACTTCAACTATGAATTCACGTTCAGGATCTGGGTGGTGTAGAATTGGAGCGGTTGTGAATTTCTCTTTTAGTACACTGAATGCTGCTAAAGCTGCTGAGGACCAGGTTAGTCGTTGGGTTCCCTTCTTGATCATGGATGTCATGGGGGCAGCGATACTGCTGAAGTTACGGATGAACCGCCGATAGAAATTGGCAAAACCCAAGAATCGTTGCAGTTCCTTGAGAGTAGTAGGTTGGGGCCAATGAACTACTGCCTGTACCTTCTTGTCGTCCATGGCGACCCCTCCCAAGCTAATCACATATCCGAGGAAGGAGATGGTCTCTTGGTGGAATTCGCACTTTTCTGCCTTGGCGTACAATTGATGTTGAATGAGACGTTTGAGAACCGCTCTGACGTGTTTAACGTGCTCCTCATAAGTCTCAGAGTAAATGAGGATGTCATCGATGTAAACAATTACCCATTGGTTCAACATGTCTCTGAATACGTCGTTAATGAAAGCTTGAAACACGGAAGGGCTATTGGACAATCCGAATGGCATAACGAGATATTCGTAGTGCCCTGTCGTGGTGGAGAAAGCAGTCTTCCATTCGTCCCCCTCACG
Source organism: Pimephales promelas (assembly GCF_016745375.1). The sequence continues at coordinate 508,509 of NW_024121211.1, read as the reverse complement.
AATACGGATGAGATTATAGGCACAACGAAGATCCAGCTTGGTGAAATATCTTGCTTGTCTGAGTTGTTCAAGAGCTGCCGGAACAAGTGGTAGAGGGTAACGGAACTTGGTGGTGATGTCATTGAGAGATCGATAGTCAATACAGGGACGTAGACCTCCATCTTTCTTTTTGACGAAGAAGAAGCCAGCTGATGCGGGTGACATGGAAGGACGAATGAAACCTTTGCTGAGTTCCTCCTGAATGTAGGATCTCATAGCCTCTGCTTCAGGTTGTGACAGCGGAAAGACTCTGCCCTTGGGAGGTTGTGATCCTGGGAGGAGATCTATGGCACAGTCACTGGCTCGGTGTGGTGGTAAGTGTGATGCTTTCATTTTGCTGAATGCCTCGGCTAGATCCTGATAGACACTGGGAAGTACCTTGGTTAAGGAAGTCTCGGTCCCCTTTTTGACAGGCAAGTTGTGAAGACAATTGTGAAGACAAAAGTCTGACCATTGAGTGATTTGTTTCTTAGTCCAGGAAATAGAAGGGTTGTGAAGCTCTAACCATGGAAGTCCGAGGATGATGGGATTTTGTGGTGATTGAAAAACAAACAGACGGATGGATTCAGTGTGGAGAACTCCAGTGCTCAACTGCAGATCTTCAGTGGTAAATTTGATGCGACCGGAGCCCAGAGGTCGGCCATCTAGCGCTGCAACTGCCAAGTGAGAATCGTAAGGAACAAGGGGAATATTATTATTTCTCGCAAAAGACATGTCGATAAAGTTTCCTGCAGCCCCTGAGTCAATTAATGCCACTGTCTCAATGACCCTCCCATTTATCTCCAGATTAACAGCAATCTCAAAACTAGTAGTGGGTTTGGGAATTGAACTCACCACAGTGGAATTGCGGGATGGTCTGGTAGGACAAGTTGCTCTTAAATGTCCCGGTAATCCACAGTACAAACATAGGCTCTGTCGAATGCGTCTCTCTCTCTCCTCCTCACTGATACGTGTAACACCAATTTGCATGGATTCTACATCTGAGTTGACTGTAGCAAGTGTCATGGGGGAAGTGTGCAGACGGTTAGTGCGACGAGATCGAAGGAGATTGTCGATCTTGATGGACAAATCGATGTACTGCTCCAGTGACCGTCCCTCGTCACGACAGGCAAGTTCAGACTGCAACTCCATAGATAAGCCTTTACGGTAGTGGAGCTTGAGAGGATCGTCGGGCCATCCCGTCTGAGCTGCGAGAGTACGAAAAGATAACGCATAATCCGCTGCCGAACCCCTTCCTTGCCAGAGAGATAATAATTGCTAACCCGCCTCCTTTCCTACAAAGGAGTGTTCAAACACCTCTTTGAAGCGTTGAATAAAATCCCTGAACGAAGGAAAGGTTGGTTTATCCTCATTCCATACGGCGGTAGCCCACTCCAACGCTCTCCCCGTGAGAAGTGAACACACAAATGCGATGCGGTTCTCATCTGAAGGATATAGCATGGGTTGTTGATTGACAAACATAGAACATTGAAGTAAGAATCCCTTACATCTATCTGGAGATCCATCAAATTTCTCCGGGAAGGCGAGCCGAGGACTGGCAGTGTTAGGAATAGCCTGCGCCTGTGCCGGTACCGGTGGCAGAGTCGAGGGTGGCGCCGGTATGCCGGGTGCGGAAGGCTGAAGTGCTTGTAAAGCTTTTACCAGCTCTTCAGTAATCGAAGTCAATCGATTGAGCTGTTGCTGGTGGGTGGCCAGGACCGATGCTTGCGCAGTAACCTCCGTGGTAAAATGGTAGAATGCTGCTGGATCGAAATCAGGCGAAGTCTTCTGTAACGCGGAGGCATTGTCTTGAGAATCCATATGCAGCTTTATTAGAACAGAATTCACGTCAAACAGGCAAGGGTCAATCACAGGCTTCAATAACAATGTAGATAAGGCAGAATCAAAGTCAAAGTTCAGGCTGAGGATCAGGGCTGGCGGCAAACACACAGGGTAATCAAACAACAAGGCAGATGCAATCAGAACGGGCAGGCAGCAAAGATTCAAGGTCCAATAAACAGTCCAGGTCATACACGGGAAATCACACACGGAATAAACGCTCAGAAATGTTTGCATGGCAAGACAAGACTTCGCAATGATGAAGCTGAGAGAACAGTTTAAATAGAGAGAGTGAATGGGAAACACCTGTGAGACAAATCAGCCACAGGTACAGGGATTATGGGATTTGCAGTCCAAGGGAATTAGTACTCCGGAGATGGTGACCTCTGGTGGTGAGTGGAGGGCGCCACAGAGGCTGTATTCGTGACACATATTCTGTGATGCGTCAGGTCAAAGGTCACTCTTCGCTGCGTACATTTTAATCATCATTTAATCATAATCATAAATATGATCAGTGAAATGCGACAGTATTTATCAGCTTAATCTGTTTGGCCGAGTGAAAAGAGCAGATTTGATCAATATTGCAATGTGTTGCAGCACAACTGACAAACCACCACAATATAATGGAGTGAACTACTGGAGATTACAGTATTTCTTCGATTGCTTACACGTGAAATTAAAAAGGAGCCTTTTCTCAAAACACGATCATTGGTCCATAATTTCTCACCCATATCCTTAAATTTCCTATTTTCAAGTCAAAATGAAGCTCTCCTCTCAAAACAATTCAATCTCTATTAAAAATCAAACTTTGCCCTCAGACATCACATGCACACACACACACACACTGGTGAGATAATTTCAAAACAACACTACAAAAAACAGTAATACGCAAGTTACGTTGCGTAACTTGAGGTTCTTCAAATGATGAACACAACGAATGTACATTTTTATTCCTCAATGAACTGTACAGTACAATACACCAAACAACACATTTTCTTAATAAGCCTTCTTGATTTTAAAATTTTAAGATAGTTTAGGAAACAAGACAAAAATACTAAGTAAGAAAAGCATTTTTGCAGTGTGTGCTGCGTCTCATACTTTTTCTTCACACGACTGTAACAACTGGTAAACACTGCCAGATCGTTCACATGTACAGAGATAAGTGTCAGAGATCAGTTGTGCTGCAACACATTGCAATATTGACCATCAGTTGTGCTGCAACACATTGCAATATTGAAAACTGCTGTTTTCACATGGCCAAACAGATCAAGGTGATAAACAGCAGTTTAAAACAATTGCAATATTATTGTATTGAGCAAATCTGCTGCTTTCACAATGCCAAACAAATCAAGCTGAAAAATAGTGTTGCATTTTTCTGTCATTTTTATTTTTATCATATTTATTATTATTATTGCATGCCTGCAACTTCGATCCGGATATGTTTAGGGGTGTCGGTAGGAGATGACCCAGGTAAACTTAAGTCAGGTGCGTATAGGGGAAAACTCTACAACAATAGTCAGGTGTGCAGCCATTAGTCTCTCAAAACTCTTGACGAACACAGACAGAGGCTGCGTTTACACTTGGCATTAACATGCGACCTGTATTCGGATGTTGTCCACATACAGTGCACATTGAAAAGACAAGTGTTAACGCAATTCTGGGGTGCGATTCCCGTACAACGACGTAGTTCGCTGCTTCACTGCCATAGTACGACGCATCGTTGTTGGAGAAATCAACTAGCTAGTCACAACTGTTTTCTGAAACCCATTGTCGCAAAGTATCGTTCAACCACGTTGGTTTCGCACATGGTTGAGTAATAACTCATTCTAAAACTGTTTGAGATTCAATAGATTTGTTTTATATAAATTACAGACATGTCATCTCAGGACTATTTCTAATTATTCTCACTTGTTTTGCTTTTTTACCAGACTCAATATTTGGCTCGTTCTTACATAGGTATGCACGTTCGCACATGCGCACTCTTCAAACACGTTAGTTCAAATCTTTTGAAAAACCAAAAGACGTAAATTACATTTGTACATTCTCTTCCCCTCCGAAGGCTGAGCTTTTTTAATGTACTAAAGGCTACAATTTTTATTATATTCTCAATATATACACATTCATTATTACTCTTGTGGCTAAAATGATGAAAACGGCTTTGTTAATGTTTCTTGTCCCCTCGCAATGACAGTAAACTATTAAATTGCATGAGTCACGTTACAGGCCTATTTATTTCAGTTCAAAATGGCGAAATTAGACAAAACAATATTAGTTTGCCTGTTTTTTTTTTTTTTTTTGTCATTCGTTTAACATTTATGACCTAAAAAATGTAAAATATGAAGTTTAGCCACTTACATCTTATCTCGCACACTTGCCCGTAAACTGAAGCGTCGAGTCGCTCTGCTGAAATTCGCGCTCAGCGTCTGTGAACAACATAAAGCCCGCCTACTTTGATTTGATTTGTCATCTCAAATATTCTGACATTGACGAGCAGTGACAGACCAATGAGGCTCAGATGAACACGAACACACCTCTTTGACTTGCTCTCTGCTCGCGCTCTAAATCTGATAACAGAACACGGGAACACGGAATTCTGTCGCCAACGTTTAGGGGGCCTGATGTCGTAGGAAATGTATTTCACGAAACGATGTTGTTACGAATCCTCATGCTTTTTAAAGTGGGCATACGGTGATCTTTGACATTTCCTAGTGGGCATACGCAAATCCTTGACATTTTCTAGTGGGTATACGGCGTACACCTGTAGGCACGTAGACTACACTACTGAGTCAAGTCAAATAAAACATGTTTTATCTCCTGTATAGTTTGGTAACGCTACAATAAGATACCATTCATCAACATTATTTAGTTCATATCAACACATTGAGTGAACAATACATTTTTACAACATTAATTAATGTTTGTAAATGTTATTTAAAACAAACACTTGATTGTTCATGTTTGTTCACTTCATTCATTGTGCATTAAATAAATGTTAACGGATTAAATCTTTACAAACAACTTTAAAAATGTGTTAGTCTATACTATTGTTTATTATTAGGTCATTTTATTTAATATTTTTCTAAAGTGTTTATAATACAAATGTACAGTTCCCATACTTGTAACCGTGATAAACACTTAAATATATGTACATTTAAACTAAGCTTTGGTACCAAAATTGGTACAGAGAACCGTGAATTTTTACTGGTATTGGTACGAATACGAATATATACATACATATAGGCTATATATATGAAGAGTTCAGATGCAAAAGCCTCTAAGTGCCATTTGAAATTTTGTTCTAGAATGACCATTTTTATCAAGCTTGTGTATTTAAGTTCAGTAATTTCACTTAAATTACAATTAATAGGTAATCTTCATTGCCATTTAAGTGAAATTACTGAACTTAAATATACAAGCTTGATAAAAATTATAATTTTAGAAGAAAATTTCAAATGGCACTTAGAGGCTTTTGCATCTGAACTCTTCATATATACACAAGTATACGAATACTAAAATTTTTGGTACCGTGACAACACTAAATGGTAAATAAATGGTAAATGGTAAATGGACTGCATTTATATAGCGCCTTCATAGACCTAATGGCCACCAAAGCGCTTTACATTTGCCTCACATTCACCCATTCATACACTCATTCATTCACCGACGGCGGTGTCAGCCATGCAAGGCGCCATCCAGCTCGTCGGGAGCAGCTGGGGTTAGGTGTCTTGCTCATGGACACCTCGACACTTGGTCAGGTGGAACCGAGGATTGAACCACCAACCTTTCGGTTCGTAGACAACCCACATGAACCACTGATCACACACGCAGTGCAATGTAGCGCCAGGCGGGACGGAAGTGATTTTAGCTTGGTTTATTATAAACTATAATAATAAGAACAATTAATAATGATTCTATCGTAAAAATTATTATATAACTAAAAATAATTTTTTTATTATTATTGTGGAATCCGGCTTGTCCTGTGGATGGTCAGCTCGCGCGCATGAGCAGATCTGTTTACGCTCTGGAGAAGCAGTGTTTCCACTATCAAATCCGTCATGTTGCCTAAATAGTGAATCCGCCAAGGTATGATCGCTATAGTGGCTTTTAAAGGGTAACTAAACACCAAAACAACTTTTTTTAGTTAATGATCTGTAAGAATGGAGCTTCATAAATGCTGTTCATTGATTCGAGTACATTTTTTGACAATTGAGTATAAAGTGTTTTGATTTTCAAATATATGGTGTAAAAACGTCTGAGTGCTGCCCTCTTCAGGTTAAACGGAAAGCTCCTGCAGTAGGGGTACTTTCTGACGTAGCGAACTCTCAGACGCCACTCTGTCACGCCCTTGGTGCGAGCTCACCACGCCCTTGGCAGCCCCTGGTATAAAAGCATCTGGTTCCGTCAAAACTACTGTAGCGAGTCAGGAGTTGGATTTATGAGTATTGAAAACTACCAGGATAGCATATATTAGCATCTAGTTAGCATAGCATTTATATAGTTATTTAGATTATTTATTGAGTATTAGTATTGTTGCATCTATTTAAAATAGCATTATATAGATAATTTAGATTATTTTGTGTAGCTAGTAGCATAGAACAGTTAGGCTTCAAGTTAGCATAGATTTATCAGTGTTTAGTACAGTGATCAGGATAGTAATGGAATAGAGGTGGACATGGGCTTCTCCACACGCAGTGCCAAACACTGCTCCTCCTGCATGGATTCCTCCACCGCAGCGGCGTCTTGATGTGAGTGATCATGGATATTTTAATCACAGTTTATGGTTAGGATAAAGTTAATCCTCTGGGGTCGACAAACGAGCCGGTGCATTTTGCTGGATTTTTTCTCATAGCGGCAGAATATCAATATGAATATGCCCACAGAGCGCGCGCTATTGAGATCAACTCGACGACAAAACTCATCAGATGCCGGTCGCGATGCGGGAGTTAAGACCGCAGTTTGAGCCAGCAGCTCGAATGGATTTGGCCCTGTGTCTACATACAATTCACCCTCATCCACTTCAGGTGAAGGTGAAGGTGAGGGAGAAAAGTCCTCGACTTCAAATGGCCGCTCTGTTGCAAAGGCAGCTACTTGCGTCTCTCCAGTCTCTCTCTATTTTAGAGTCTGACAGCAGTTGTCACTCACGGCGGGTCTCAGGTGCACGCCCCCTGCCCCCGCTGGGGTCTGCCCATTTTTTCAGCATTTTTCAAATATTGCTAGTGGGTGGAGTCAGGCTCTGACCAGGGGTTTAGTTACCCTTTAAAGGAAATGGGACACTGTAATCAATTGGACTATTTTAATTATGTCTTTATTAACTTTTCTGGGCCAGCAAGTTTCAATCCCTTAGAAGCCTATGGAGGAGTGATCCAGCTCTCAGATTTCATCAAAAATATCTTCATTTGTGTTCCGAAGATGAACGAAGGTCTTATGAACAACATGAGGGTGAGCAATTACTGACAGAATATTCATTTTGTGGTGAACTAACCCTAAACTGGCAAAAGTGGATTCAGACACGCGATTCAGTGAACTTGCACTGTACACTTTAGACCATGCGCTTAGATCCTTAAAATGTGGCTCTATATTTACATGACATTACACAAGTATTTTTAATCAAGAAACATAATTTGTGAAATGTAATATTTTGAATTAAATTGTTTTTTCTCATAACTTTGTATGTTATAGTGCTAAATCTTGCTTTTTCATAAAAAACAAAACAAACTGTTATTCAGGAAGTGATAAATGTAAAAAGAAAGTATTTATTTAGTGGCTTGTGCATTAAACTCTCATTGACACTCACAGTGTACTCTCACAGTGTAACATCATCCCTTGTTGTGTTCCAAAACAGATTTTTCTATAACTCCTGGTTAGTGCATCCCATTGATTGTAGTTTTGGCCTGGCCTGGAATGACCAATTCTAAAATATTAAAACAGCATATTGTTTAAAAATATTTAATAATTAAGAGTCACGCTAGAAAAAAAAATGAAATCCGAATAAAAATTTTGCTGTGAGTCTTTTGGAATCAGTTCCCTTTCGTCCTGGGAACTCCGACGTGTCGTCGGGGAAGTTCCCTGACGAATTGGGATCACGCTAGGGAGCCTGATTACCTCTGATAGAATTAACAACGAGCCAATAATCATTGGCATGCAATCTTTGCATTCCGCGAGCCACCTACAAACGCGGGCAAACGCGGCTTTCAGTGGTCTTCGTCCCGTCTGCAGCACGCGGTTGCAGTTTCTGATTCCTGTTGGTGAGCGTATGAGGATTACTGTGAGAAACGCGACAGGTGAAAGATCCTGTTGGGCGCCTCACGCCTCTAGCAGCACGCTGGCATCGGCACTTCCGGTGGAGCGGCCGGAGCCCCCTCGGGCGGTTCCGGTTGTCTCTTTCGGGGCGCCACCTGAGGATCAGATGTCGATCGCGACATCGGAGGAAGCGCAGTCTTCCTCCTCGCTCCTCCTTTCTCACCACCCTGGATGGCGGGGCGGCGCACGGGTGCGAGGGAATCCCCCAGTGGAGTGGCCTGTCGCAATGCAGCTGTGTCCGAAGACCGGACTGCTGCAAGTCCTTCCCCTTTGGCCGTACAAGCACCGGCTGCTTCCCATCGCCAGGGTCGCTCCTCTGCACCAGCTCCTCCTCCAGTGCAGACCACCAACCCTGGAACAAGGAAGCTTCAAAGTTTCAATAAAAGAGCGGTTTCCTTTTCCTCCTCCAGGTCATCTTCGGTCGAGACTGATGGGCACTCAGTCTCCTCCACCCAAGAGGGTCAGAATGGCAGTGGATGCTGTCTCCGAGCAGCGTCGCTCTCGTTCCCCTCTTCCCAGTCTGCAGATAGCAGCGACGCTTCCTCGGTTGCGTCGCTCCGGTCAGCAACTGGTCTCGGAGGGGCAGAGACCAGCTCACGAGGAGGCAGGGCCTCGTTTTGTGTCTCTTCCCCTCCCCTCGCCATGGGGCGGCCCGCAGCGGGAAGCCCACAGGCTCTCTCTGCCGTCTGCCACCCGGTGGAAGCAGGTCCCTGGCGAACTTCACGTCCAGACCCCGCTTCCAGTGGCTACATTGCATTGCCACTGGAGCCGGGTCCCTGCCTTCCACCTCGCTGCCCCTCCGGTGCGCCGGTACGCCGGTGGTTCGGGTGGGCTCGTTGGGTCGGTACCTAGAAGCCTGGCTAGCGCTTCCGGGTCCATCTCGATGGCTCATCCGCACCATTCGGATCAACTATGCAATTCAGCCGAGAGAACTCGCTGACTGGAGCTGCTTCACTGATCACGCATCAGTTGTCTCTCAAACGGCATCAGTTGTATCTCAAAGTTAAGGCAGCAGCAGATTTTGCTGAAGAAGCATTGCAATACACTGAAGTTGCAAAATACCTCAATTCCGTCTGTTTACTGCATCGCGGAAATCACAGGGCTGTATTATCCCTGTGATTTCTGCGATGCAGTAAACAGACGGAATCGCGGACTCCAGTCATAAAAACAGAATTTACTGTATAAAGCGGAATATCACGGAATTTGTCAACTTTTTGATGAATTAAGAAAAAACAGGTCAGTACAAATCAAACCGCAAAAAGACTATTTAAATATTAATCCTGCGTGTCTCTGACGCGTGATTTCATTTACCACACACGCACATCCCAGATAGCACAAGGCTGTCTGATCTCCTATTTACATCTGGAAGACGTATTTTAAAGAGTGTTTGCTCATCTGCAAGACGTCTATAGAACGTTTCCTGCAGATGTCTAATAGACGTTTATATGATGTCAGTTTAACGTGCATTCTAAATCATTACATCTTAGAGACATCTTCTAAACGTCTATTTGAGCCTTGTGCTATCTGGGATAACACACACTGGAGCACGCGCTGTTTTCAGCCTCATCCAGATCATTATATGAGGACATGATTGCATAAACAACATCTCCAAAGTCGCTCGCTTAGTCACTTCATGAGCTTTTTAATGCTTCAACTGAGAAAAGTTATCATCACATCATAGACAAACGGAAACTCAAAGATCTCCACGGCTACCCGTCAAAATAAAAGTTCGGGTTTTCACAAAGCCCTAAAAATTTAATTTTTGTTAAACTAAATAAATTGAATAAGTTTAATGATTTTAATTCATTAGAAATGCTTTTTTATTACAAAAATTTTATTTAAACATTAAAATAGAGTCTTTAAGTTTTACTAAATGTTTACAGAATGCTGCTGGGTGCTCCCTGCACTTGTTATTATTATTATTATTATTAATAACAGTTCTCATATTCAAAGATATGTTTAAAATCATTTAAAGAAAGTATTTGTCAAAACTTAATTTTGACATTAATTTACAGTTTTACACCAGGCATAGGCTAAAATATTATATATATATATATATATAAATAGCGGTTATCGGTCTATTTGATCTGTAATAATTGGTATCGGCATCGGCCCTGAAAATCACATATCGGGCGACCCCTAGTTTGAGCTGAAAATGAATTAAAGGGATACTGGTGTTGTTCTTTCCCCTTCTTTCTTTTATGGACCTCAAAAGGAGAATTTTTTTTTTTTTAAGTAGTCCAGATAATGGCAGTGACTAGTGACCGACATCAAGTAAAAAAATAAAATAAAAAATGCACTGGTATCACAGGATGTGACAGGTGTCATATGGTCTAAGTATTGAAAAATAGAGCAGTTTACGATATTGTTGCCTGGAATTTACCTAAAATTTTAATAATAGACTGATATAAGATTCCTGGACCAAAAAAAAAAAAAAAAAAGCTTAAAGTCTGATCAAATGAAAAATTGGAAAAACAGTGCAAACAAATTGGTTGACTCACAAGTCTTTATAGAGGGTTCGCACAGTTATAAGCACACTCTTTCTTCACATGTAAAAGAGTGAATATTAACAAGGAAAAGAAAACACCTTGAAACACGGTACAAATCAAAGTGGAAATTAACACATTATGGTAAAACAGCAGTCAGCGGTAGAGCGCCCATCTCCCTCTTTATGAGAGAACCCTCACATAAGAACAGCACATATTCAATAACGTACGCCATAGAAGAAGTCATCTTAAAGGTGACATATCATGAAAATCTGACTTTTTCCATTTAAGTGCTACAATCGGTTCCCTGGTACATCTACCAACCCAGTAACTTTGTTTTGGTAAGCCTTTCTCTGCAAGCAAAATAAACTGATTGGATTAAAGCTACCATATGTAAATTTGTTTGCCGCCAGATGTCGTACTTTCAAAACAATAACAAAGACGAAGCTTGATGACACTATGAAGGGAATTGCCTTGGGCCCCAAATGCAGGCACATACGGTAAATATGAAATATGAAACGTGATCTTACATTGTTAAGTACTTGTAGGCATTGGCGTAGGAGCCATTATACGTGGGGGGGACAACCCCCCCCCCCCCCCACACACACACACATTTCAAAATCTAAGTTTTGTCCCCCCCACTATTTCCCAATGTAAGATTTTGTTTTGCATTGCCTGCCTATCTCTGCCAATTTTGGAGTCTCCCAATTGATCTATTCTGCAACTTTTAAATACATGATTCAATTTTTAAAAACGGCCGGTGTTCTTCAGCTGCTTATGTCGTCAGTCGACCATGATATACCCCCAGACCCCTCTAGCATTTAATGTCCCCCCAGGTTCAGAATTGCTCCTACGCCCCTGCTTGTAGGCCTAATTGCAGTCACAATAAATACAAAATCTTTTTATTGTAATGTAATGTGCTTTGAGACATGAGGTACTTTCGTGATACTTTGGTGTGCCCCTTGCTGTGTGTTCAAGTGTTTTGAAGGAGATGTGGCTTGTGGAGATGCACTGAAGGGTCTTATGCTTTCAAATATGAGAGCCAATCAGACAGACAGTCGTGCAAATGTGATCAACAGACAGGAAAACGCATTTTAAATTTTTAAATGCAATAGTATCACAGGATGTGACAGGTGTCATATTGTCTAAGTGTTGAAAATGATAACGATATTGTTACCTGGAATTTACCTAAAATTTTAAGACTGATTTAAGATTCCTGGACGAAAAGAAAGAATGAAAGAAAAAAAGTAGTGTAATTTTTTAAGCTTTTGAGATTCTAATCTATCCAATCTTTTTCTTATACTTGTGGTATATATAAGATAGGTACATGGGGAGCGGCCTGGGGACTGCAGATGAAATGTAGTATTTGTTTACTAATTCTGGCATATTTACATGGTGTAGTATCCTACAACAATGTTCATGAATATGCATGGTTCCATCAAATAAACTAATAATAATAATAACAATTTACACATGTCGGAGTTTGCAGATGCTGATGCTTCAATTTACCGGCATCATCCCTACCACCAACACCAGGATTGTCCCTTCCCGTATACCTCACAGGGGTCGGATGCGCCCCTGCCTTCGTCTTTAGGCAGGAAATGCAGAGTCCATACTCTCAGATTGAGAACTCTATGTCATAATATTACTCACTGGGCTCTTAATAAATGGTTAATTGTTACAGTATTGTTCTCCCGAGTCTTTCTGGTGGAAATAGTGCCTTGGGCATCTTTCTATTTTCAGTACTGGTGGACAGTATACTCTCAAAATAATATAATTTGGCAAAAAGTGGAAGGGAGCTAGGATAAATAAAAAAGTGAGGCACAAGAGAATACAACACACACAAAAAAAACAATTATTATTCTTAAAAGTGATGTAAATTATGTTGGTTTTAAAAAAAAAATGATTAACTACAGTAGGTGTTTTTAACATCTGCCTGAGACCCTCTGCCTAAATTTTGTCCCAGTCCGGCTCTGTGTACCAGTGAAGATTCTATTTAAAGACATGCAAATGATTGAAGTGTGAATCTTCTCAATGCTCACTATGTGTGAAGTTTCCACTCGCAGGTCTTTTCTCGAAAATAGTCCATAGTTTAACCACACACTTTAATAAAACAGAAGTATCCTCTTTAAACTGTCTGTGAGCCCTGCAAAGATCACCATGTAAAATCTTTTGTTACTTGTTATGATTACAAAATCACTCAAAGTGGTTGTGCTAACAATTAATAAAAAGTTAACCTAATTTAACTCCAACCAATGGAACACACACACACGCGCGCAGTCCGTGGCATAGGCGGAATAGTCACATTTAATAGGGGCGCCAAAATGAGTGAACGAGTGATTTTGTTTTAATTTTATTTTTTACTGATTTAAACAGATTTAATAAACAGGCAATTTGCCTCTATGTCACAGTGCAAATTAGTGGCACCAAATCTTAATGCAGTTTTGTAGTAAATAAAACGTTTAAAAAAAAAATTTCTGTTTTAGTTTACAATTACTTGAAAATGTCATGTTTAGGACTTATTTTGTTTGTTACTTGCCATTTCTTTATAATTTGAAAATCCTTATATTGTATATTGAACAAGGACACTCAATAGCAAATAAACTAGATAACTAGACTCGTGAGCAGAATTTAATGTCTGTCAAGACATTACATAGTAAATTGGCAATAGAGAAAGGACACGTTGCAATCACATTTTATTAGACACAGAAAAAGTGTAAAAAAAATAAAACATGCAAAAACTATGTTTGGTAAGAATTCTGATTTCATAGCCCAATCAATGTTTGCTGGGCAAAAACTGTTTAATGAAAGATATGATATTCAATTAATTCATTTACACGCCACGCACGTTTCATCATTGACAAAAGCATACCATACCATACCATCTTCTTCCGCTCATCCGGGGCCGGGTCGCGGGGGCAGCAGTCTAAGCAGAGATGCCCAGACTTCCCTCTCCCTAGACACTTCCTCCAGCTCTTCTGGGGGGATACCGAGGCGTTCCCAGGCCAGCCGGGAGACATAGTCTCTCCAGCGTGTCCTAGGTCTTCCCCGGGGCCTCCGCCCAGTGGGACGTGCCCGGAACACTTCCCCAGGAGGGAAGTGCTCTTAAATGGAATTGATCTTTTGGGCAAGAAATGGACATATGTACATTATCTAAACTTTCTTAAAACTTAACACTTAATAAGTGTGCTTATTTCAGGAAATAATTGTCACGGTGTGGGTTTTGTGTCTTGTTACTTGTTCTTGTCTGTTATGTGATTTCCCTGTTTGTCATGTGGTCCTGCCATGTGTCTTTTAATTTGTTATTTGTCAGGTCACTGTTCGTTCACAGGTGTTCCTTGTCTTGTAATTAGTCAGTGTATTTAAGCCCTCTTGGTGGAACAGAGGCAAGAAGTAGCGAACCCAAATGTAATTTAATAATAAAAATAAGAACAAACACAAAACAAAGGGTAGAAACTGGAAACTAGAATAACGACAAGAAACATTCACTGGATTACATGCAATACTAGACAAAGACACATGGCAAACAAGAGGGCTTAAAAACACTGACTACAAGACAAGGAACACCTGTGAACAATGACCTGACAATCAACAAATGACAAGACACTTGGTAGGACCACATGACAAACAGGGAAATAACATGACAAGAACGAGGAACAAGACACGAAACCCACACCGTGACAATAATTAAAGAAGGTGTAAAGGGTTGCGTGCTTGCAATTGTCTGAATTATTCTGAAATTAAAATTATTGAGCTAATGTTTATTTTTCACCATGCAGCATAAGCAAAACACACACACACACACACACACACAAACAACTTACACTAGTAAAAACTTAATCTACCTCAGACACTACCAGAACCTATATGAGCTGCATTTTATAATTATTAATTAAATGTTTGAGAACTTGTTCATTATACTTGATGATGACATCAGGCTCATTCCCGGATAATTCACTGGTGTTCACATTGCTTTGTTATAGCCTAATAACAGATTCATTCACAAAGCAATAGAGGGGAACATAGTTTACAATCTTTTAATAGGTTTAACCAGCTCATGCCCTTGTCCCCCCAACCGTCACCCCCACCACAGCAATGTCTCCTTCCCCCCACACACTTCCCCCCTGACACCACCATACCCCAGTCTACACACCTCCCCCCGACTTCGCAATACCTCCCTCCTTTACACATTTTTCTACCAACACCACATCACCCCCATCCTTCTCAATACAATCCCCGCCCCGCATCACCACAGACCAGGTCAGAGAACAGCTGAGGAGGCTCCGGCCCAGGAAGGCAGCGGGCCCGGATAAAGTGTGTCTGAGACTGCTGAAGACCTGTGCTGCTGAGCTGGGGGAGCCGCTCCAGCGGATCTTCGACCTTAGCCTGCAGCTAGGGAGAGTGCCTACCCTCTGGAAGACATCCTGCATCGTTCCAGTTCCCAAGAAGAACAGGCCTAGCGAGCTGAATGACTTTCGACCGGTGGCACTCACTTCACACCTGATGAAGACGTTGGAGCGGCTCCTCCTCAGCCTCCTCAGACCCCAGGTACAGCACGCCAAGGATCGCCTGCAGTTTGCGTACCAGCCAAAGGTTGGTGTGGAGGATGCCATCCTCTACATGCTACATCAGATCCACTCCCATCTGGGTAAGGGGAACGGCACAGTGAGGATACTTTTTTTGGAGTAAAAATCATTGCCTTCTCCAGTGCCTTCAATACCATCCGGCCCCCCATACTTCAGGACAAACTGATCAGGATGGGAGTCGACCACTTTCTGGTAGACTGGATCAGAGATTACCTCACGGACAGGCCACAGTATGTCAGGCTGAAGGACATCATGTGAAGGACATCACCCCTCTTCTCTTCACCCTGTACACCTCGGACTTTTGTTACAACTCGGAGCTGTGTCATATACAGAGGTATGCAGATGACACAGCCATCGTTGGGTGTATTAAGGGTGATAGGGAGGAGGAGTATCGGAGTCTGGTGGGGGACTTTGCTCTCTGGTGTCGCACTAACTGCCTACAGCTCAACACCACTAAGACAAAGGAGCTGGTCGTTGACGTCCAGATCAAGTCCGCGACCGGTCCTGCTGGAGGGAATTGAGGTGGAGGCAGTCAAATCATACAAATACCTCGGACTGTGGCTGGATAACAAACTGGACTGGACAACACACACAAGCCATCTGTACAGGAAGACACAGAGCAGGCTGTACCTTCTGAGGAGACTGCGCTCCTTTAACATCTGCAGCAAATTGCTGTGCATGTTTTACCACTCTGTGGTTACCAGTGTCCTCTTCTACACTGTGGCCGCATATCCAAGAAGGACACCAATAGGCTGGATAAACTGATCAGGCGGGCCGGCTCTGTGATCGGCATGAAGCTGGATTCACTGGTGATGGTGGCAGAGAGGAGAACAATGGACAAACTGCTGGACATTATTGATAATGCCAGCCACCCCCTGCACACCATCATCATCACCCAGAGGAGCCGGTTCAGTGGAAGGTTGCTTCTTCCCAAGTGCCGGACTAACAGACTGAAGGACTCTTTTGTCCCTCATGCCATCAGACTCTACAACTCCTCACTAGGGGGGAGGAGGAAATAGGGTAGAGAGGACAATAGGACAAAATACTGTATACAAATACACATGGACTTGCATTAATGCCTGCTCACTTTATCACTCTAGCACTTTAATACTGGACTCAACACTGACACTTTTTTATGGTCTTTTTTCTTTTGGTGATATTTTGACTATTAAACTGTAAACTTTGACTATTATTATTAGTATTATTTTTATTATTATTATAATTATTACAGTTTTTGCCCATTGCTTGAACACTATAGACACATGCTTAAACCAAAGTAACATAACCTGAAGTTGTTCTTACTATACCTTAAACAAAGTGTATCCATACCTTAAACAAATGCGCTGCTTTGCACTTTAGTTGCAATTCTGTAACACACTTGCTCCTTTCTGCAACACACTTGCTCCTAGACACTACACACTATTTCATACATAAGACACTTAGTTCAAAAATAAAATCTCAGGGTACCATTGGGAAAACACATCTATTTAAAATACAACACACATTGGTTAATTGAAAAGACATAGACACACACCTGAAAACACTTACTTACAAAAATGAACACCAATCAGCCAGCTACAAAAATGCCTCAGTTAAGCCGTTTTGAGAACTTTGCAAGCATGGAGGCAGGGAGAGCTAGAGGCAGAGGAAGAGGAACAGGAGGACAGAGAGAGAGAGGACGAGGACGTGGTCAAAGAGGCCACACAAGGACCATTATGTCGGATGACATAAGAGCAACTTTGGTGGACCATGTTATAAACCATGGCCTGACTATGAGGGAAGCTGGGCAGAGAGTCCATCCTAATCTAAGCCGCTTCACAGTTTCATCCATAATAAGGACATTCCGACTGGAAAACAGGTATGTCTTCAACTCTCTACTCTACTCAGACTGTATCTAGAGTATTTACAGTACTGTACCATATCACGTTACTGTATTACATGTATTGTATTCCAGAGTGCTAAAGCTCCTTTTTTTTCAACAAAAGTGGTAGTTTTGTGAAACATACCATGATACTGTAACGTATTGAGATGTTTCAGTGCTGTATATGGTAAATACAGTAAAGTTCAGTATACACAGTACTGTAAAAAAGAAGAAAACGAGAACAATTTGTGGTTGCATTTTTCTGCAGAATGACTAGAAGACCTGCTGGGGGTGGACGCCAACGCCTGTTCACGCAACAGCAGGAACTTGCCATAGTGAACCTAGTCAGAGCAAACAATGCAATCCGTCTCCACCAGCTACAGCAACAAATACTTGCAGATAGGCAAGTATTCAACAACATAAATCGAGTAAGCATTACAACTATCAGACGGATCTTGGTAAAGCACCACATGACCATGAAGCAACTGTACAGGGTCCCATTTGAGAGGAACAGTGTCAGGGTCAAAGAACTTCGACATGAATATGTGCAGGTGTTTCAGTCCTTTACATTTACAATAAAGAATGGGTGCACAGTAACAGATGAATACCACTGGATTAGTACCACATAGATTCATTCAGAAAGCTACACCGGTATCTTTGTGGTGGGATGGGTCGGTTCGGTTCTGTATAGTAGTGTAAGTGTGTGCTTTGAGTAAAGCCATCCACAACATGTATTTTTTGTTACAGAGAATCTTGGACATGGATGGGGCTGCCCAGCCGCATGAATGTATTTACATTGACGAGGCTGGATTCAACCTTAGCAAAAACAGACGACGGGGACATAATATCATTGGCCAAAGGGCAATTTTGCACGTCCCAGGGCAGCGTGGGGGAAATATCACTTTTTGTGCTGCCATAAGTCTTCAAGGGCTACTGCACCATTATGCCAAACTGGGTCCCTATAATGCACAACACATAATAACATTTCTAGATGCACTTCATGATGCAGTTGTACAGGATGGACCAGGGCAGCCCAGGTTTGTTATTGTCTGGGATAATGTCAGTTTCCATCGGGCTGCTCTGGTCCAGGACTGGTTCACAAACCATGATCAATTTGAAATTCTGTACTTGCCCCCTTACTCGCCATTTTTAAATCCTATAGAGGAATTTTTTTCCGCTTGGAGATGGCGTGTATATGACCGCCAACCACATGCCCGTATGCCTCTTCTGCAGGCAATGGAACAGGCCTGCGGAGACATTGAGGTGAGGTCAATCCAGGGATGGATTCGGCACACAAGGGGATATTTTCCCCGATGCTTAGCAAGAGAAGACATTGCTTGTGATGTTGATGAGATCCTGTGGCCAGACCCCAACAGACGGCAGGATCCATAAGCCCACTTGCGCACACTTGTGTTTTTCTGTGTTTATAGTAGTGTGTTGTTTGTTTTATTTTTGATTTAACTGAATTTACTGTACTGTAAAATATACTAATTTACAGTTTTTCTCGATTGTTTACACACATTTTCTGAAAGAATCCCTCATATTCTCAGAACTCTACACACAAATCTAAAAACACTCACACAATTGTCAAAACCCCTCAATTCTCCTGCAAAATGAAACTTTACATTCAAAACAATGTTATTTCTTCTCAAAATGGTATTTTGTTTTCAAATGACACACACAAACCATCATATGAATAGACATTTATAAGAACCAGTTGAACACTGATGTGCTCAATGTAACACACTATGATCAATGGAAAACACTTCTTCTCCATTCATCATAATGACTTAGGCCTTTTTTGTTCAGTGTTACACTTACTACAGACATTACATACATAAGTGTGTTGTAAAATATTTGAGAATATTGTTTTTATACCCAGAACATACAAATACACGGTAACAAATATATTTTATTTTTCCCACAAAATCAATGGGAGATAGATCCCACATTTTGTACACCCCAACCAACACAAAGTTGCACATACAGTGGTCTACATACAAAACAACAGAATTTTTTTATGCTGTTACAGTAAAAAAAGAAATAAAAACATATCTATGCTGCATTCTCTCTTTGGTTTTGGTATTTTATGCTAAAGCTCTGATTGCTAATTGTAAAACTGTGTGACGGGTGTTTGCCCATGTGACGAGTCAGTGTGAATATTTGAATGGCAGTGTGTTCCTCGTGAAAACAAGAGATTTTCTGCATGAAAATTGTGCCAAATGCAGAGAATTGTGTGTAGTGTTTTGAAAAACGTGTGTTTTGGAACTGCAATTCGAGTGTAAAGCAGGAATTGTGCTTGTAGTTCAGCAGAATTGGTTCAGGGGGTTGGTCAATGAGTTACATGTTGTGGTCATTGTGTCTCAAGTACCAGAAAATGTGTGTAAACAATCGAGAAAAACTGTAATAATTTTGAATTCATTATTTCATTTTTTGGTAACTGTGAAAACATGCCCTCTATGGAACTGAATAAAACATTGACAACAAAAGACTGTAGTTTTTTTTATATAAAGTAGACTAGTGAGTTGCTGCTGATCTGAAAGTGTATTCATATGATGCAAGTGGGTATCATTTTGTCATCAGAGTGACATTTTGACAAAGGATTGTTAGGTTTTGATAGTAGAGTTTAAATTTGACATAGATGTGAATGGTTTATTTCCCAATGTTGTGTCTTATTTGCTTGTGTGTAGAGTTTTGACACAATGAGCCAAATTTAGCAAAATGTGTGTAAGCAATGGGTAAAAACTGTAAGTACTATAAAAAGGCAAAAGGTAAGTTAATCTGTCTTGGTGTCAGAGGAAGACCTGGAGGAGTGATAGGACATGCACAAAGAAGAAGACAACCAAATTCAGACAGGGTCAAGGTCCTGCGGCGTGAATATGTGGTGGTACGTTTTATTCACTGACTGTATTGTGTACTGCACACATAACCTTTTTTTACGTACTGTACATGTAATTTTACTATATAGCCTACAGACCTACAGTATATTGATCTACACAATGTGATCTTTTGCTGTATTTCAGAGAGTTGTGCAATGGATGCGGAGGAAGTCCTGCATGAGTACCGCATGAGTCCCACATTTCATCAATACGCACAATTTACAGTTCAGTATTTTCCACCATACTCCCTTCTTCTTACAGTAAGGCACTATGTTGAGTTCTTCTCAACATGGCGGTGGAAGGTTTATGATCTCTGGCCCTATGTCCAGATGCCCCTCATTCAAGCTATGAAGGAAGCATGTGATCAAATTGAAGCAGCATCCATAGATTCGTCACTCAAAAAGATTCAAGAATGAAATGAAAACATAGCATAATATCTGATGTTTACGAGGCCCTGTGGCCAGAACCAGCTTGGCGGAGAAATATTTAGTACTGAACTGGATATGTAATCTGTTACAGTATTACTGTAAGCTTACAGTACAATGGTACGTTCCGTAATACTGTATGAAACTGGAAAATGTTTTTGTTGTTGTTGTTGTTGAAATGTTCAGTATTGACTGACTTGAGTACATGAAAAGAAATAAATATTTTCATTAGTCTGCAAAATTTGTGTCATGTGGTGTTGGTGAATTTATTTTTTTCACTTTCTCTGTAAATGCTAAAAGTGTTTTAGGTTGAGCATAGGAGTGTTTAACTGATTCAAACAGAGTCAAACCATACGATGGTTGTGTTCATGTTATTTCAGCAAAATAAGGTTTTTATAAGACATTGAGTTTGACAAAAGTGTTCCAT
The DNA here is from genome assembly GCF_016745375.1 of Pimephales promelas. Next base: position 487,688 of record NW_024121211.1, on the reverse strand, counting down.
TTTGCAAATTATCTGAAGTGTTGTGCTACTTTGTTGTAGGGTTGTGTTAATTGTGTGTAGTGTTTTGACAAACCGGGCCCTGTTTTCAAAATTGTGCTTAAGCAATCGAAAAGTTCCCAGGATCAAACTTCCCTTGACATTGATTCCTCGGTACATTGATGGCTACAGCAAACGGCTCGGGATCACTTTTTGCATGGGTTTTCTGAATAGCTGTAAAACATCAAATGAAGCCACTTGAAAAGAGTAGCATGATTTTTACTAATGATTTTTACATTTACTGTAACACATTTATTGTTGCTTTAACACAAAATGCATACAATGAACACAAATTTAAAATGCTTGAACTTTTCACACACAAGCTTAAACAAGACCAAAACAATGGATTTTTACTGCCAAATTTACCATTGCTTTAACACTGTATGTCAGAACAGATAACACCATGTTCTAAACCTAATTTTACAGGCTAAAGTCAAGGTAAACAGCTGTTTATATTGTGAATTGAAAATTAAATGAATCCCCTGTATTTTATTCTATTGTTACTGAGAAACAGCTGATTGAATAATGCAAATATGGGACAATGTGACAATGCGGCATTTTCACAATTCCAGTACAGTCATGGCCTGGTTTGATCCCATCAGAGAATGATGTCCCCTTTCCCTTTCTTAGCCTGGAGATGGAAGGCTTTTGACCATCGTCTATAGGTATGTAAACAAATGCTTGTATATATGGAGGTGTGTGCATACATATGTCTAATATACTGTATATGCAGGCTACATATATACAGTATGTACTCTGTTTCTGTGGCTTGTACATACCTGTATGTATTGCCTGCTAAAAGGAAAAATAAATAAAAATTTGATCACAAAAAAGTTTTCTGACGATCGTCCACAGGACCAAATGTCCCACCTGGATGCAATGGATTCTGCATCCCAAGACATCCCAGCTAAACACAGGGGTAAATAAGGAATGCCAAATGATTCTTTCCAAGATGCCTTGATGCCTTGCCAGAGTAGTGTATGATGTGGATGAGAACATGTGGCCAAATGGAGAAGACCGGGATGATTACAGTCAACATACTGTAATTTGTATTTTCACCTACAGTAATGCTGTAAAGGGCAAGTATTGCATATTTTTGTTATCTTGTAGAAATGTCCTGTTGCAAATAAAGCCTTTCACTGCACCAATTCTCTGTCTCATTTTTTTCATAAACCGTACATTGTGTTCTGCTATTCTGAGAAGGGTCATTCGATTTTTTTTTTAGTTTTTTTTTTATTGAATTTCTACAACATAGGAAACAAAATGCAGGCATTTGCTAAACCCGAACAAAACAAACTGTCGAGAAGCTTCAAAATAAACTACAGTGCAAAACAATCTACTGTAATCTAATATACTGTATATTGTATAAGGGCAGACCTGACATACTGTATATCAAATAATGCAGTTTCTGTAATTCCATCTCAGTGTTTTTTGTGACATTGTGCTATGATTGACTAAATGTCCCCGTTGGAAGAGAACACGTGTTAGTGTTTTGGTAGACATATAGTGTATTGTGTTAGTGGATTATTGTTTTTTGAAAATTAGTGTTGGAGTTTAGTTTACAGTGTGTGATTTTGAGCATGAAATTAACCATTTTGCCAATTGTGTGTTGTAGGCTTGTTGGTGTGTTAAGAGTTTAGAAAATTTGCTAAAAGTATTGAAAAAATTATAGCGATTGTAAATAAACTATAACAGTCATTTAACAGCTTTAACAGTTTCCTCCCCACAGAAGTAAACCAAAAGGTAATAAAGGTTTTTCAGAGTTTAGAGATATTTTGACCTTCTGTCTCCATGAGGTATAAACTACCCAGGTCTGGGAGCTTGATTAATACAAATTCTTATTGCAAGTTCATGCCTCCATGTTTTGTGTTATTCTTGAGTATTTAAAGCAATGTTGATGTCTTTCAGACATGCAGCATCACAACATAATATATAGTGAACTACTGTATAAATCATAGGCAGTTCCACAAAGGATACATGATTCAATTTATTTTATTAGGTACAGGACAGGTATTCAAAAATGATACTTTAAAGATTTATTATGCCACAGTTTGATCATTGACCGAAGCATTTTCAAGAAAAAGAAAATTAGGCTACTTATTTTTTTTTCCAGGCAGACAGAAAGCGTTCATAATGTTATTTTCCACACATTTCTGACATTCCATCACATTATTGGTTTTCTTACACCGATAAAGAGGCGCTCTCTCATTGATCTTAAGAAATTCTTCTTGCAGCTTCTTCGTGCTGTCCTTCTGCCAGATCTCTTGGAAGACAAATGCATTATTTCCATTTTTATTTTTATTTATCCAGTTTGAAAGGCCCTCTAAAATATTATTGTTTTGACCCTTAATGCATGTTTTCACACAAGGTGAGTTGTAAGAATAGAAAACTACACAGGTTTTCTGACCTGCCTTTGCTAGAAGTCTGTCCATTGGAGATTCAGTTTCACCTATAGGAGGATAGAGCAGAATATGCTCAGCATGCTCCTCTGGTTTTACATTTATATCTGGCCTTGTAGCAATGACATTGCCTAAACTTGTGCATTTCTCGTCTTCAGTGAGTTTTAAACATTTCTCTCCTTTATTGAGCTTATCTTTTACATGTTTTGCATCTTGCTTGCTGAACACAGTCTGGATATCAAATTGTTCTTCATCTGTACACTGATCCTTTGAGACACTGATCGCTATCGCGTACTGAGCATCAATTCCCATCTTGGTCTTCGGCTGGACACTGAAGACATACAATAACATAAGGTTATCATAATTCTTAATAAACATACTATTTGCCTTGTTCCATGTGCATTTTGAATTATTCAAACTTAATTCAAATTTAAATGCACGTTACTAATTAAAAACTGAATATTGATTCATTTGAATGTACTGCAAATGGACCTACTTGTCATAAAAATACTGTGTCATTTTAGCCAGGACAGCAGTGTTTACATCGCCTTGAATGCCTTGAACACACAGATGAAGCAGGCCGAGGAAGATGAGACCCCTCAGTGGTACCACGGGTGCCTAAAGTGAACACATCACTCATTTCAACACAAAACTTCAGTTAAATTAAAAATTAAGCATTTTTATTTTCTCTATTTTTGAATTCCATGCAAGTTATGACACAGCTGCACTTTTATTTTCTTTATTTTTGAACTTGCTGTTATGTTATTTGATATAGATGGTTTTCGTATTTGAGAATCAGAATATCAAACGATGACATAGCCAAAAAGTTTGTGAATTGTGTCAATAAAAAAGGAAAAACTAAATAAAAGCGATACATGCAGCAATGTGTAATGTGACTTGATGGTATTAAAAAATGAAGTAGTATGAATATGACTTACCATGTTATCTGTTGCTGAGATGAGAAGGTTCAGAGATGGTGTGTGAGTCTGCAGTGAAGCAGGAGTGAAGAGGAAGAGGAAGTAGATGTTTTTTTATTCTGACACTGGACCAGCCCTCTTCTTCAACACCATGAAAAGACCAATTGAAACACCAGTTCACACTAACATCACTGACTCCTTTAATAATGCCACTGAGCGTCTGTGTGTGTCTCGCCCTGTACGGTCTGCTGGACTTCCTCAAAATAGTCAATAAGTAACTAAAACAATTAATAATTCCTCCAAGAACTCTAAAACTGTAATGGGTTCCTCCAATAAAGATATCCAATAAAATGGATTTGAGGCAGACAGTTATTGTCTCCACAAAGATTAATATTTACCTGTAGCTCTTTATTAACCTTCAGTTTCAATGAAGAGCGACAATACACCCGAGTGTTTCACTGAAGTTGTTTTTTAACCTTAAGCAGCATCGAGACTATTTCACGTGATTAGGGCTGTTATTGTGTCAGTATACTGTCTTTCAGTATCGACTTGATAAGTTATTTTATTTGTGAAATGTGCATGTGATGGAATAACTAATCTAAAATTTCTTTTCCTTGCAGGATTAATATGTATCCTTTTAAAACATAAATGTCCTTTGGTCAAAGTCACTGTGAATCATGCCCGAATACAACAAAAGGGGAAATAAAATTAGACAGATATCTACATTTATAATCTCAAGATTTTAGGTTTAAATCCAGATTTGTTTTTACCTAATAACAGAAGAGTTTGCTGAATTATGAAGAACCAATCATATTGTATAGAAATTATGTAATAAATTATGTCACCTTGGTTATAAAAACTCAGAATTGTAGAGCTATATTCTTTTTGCTGTTGGAATTCTCTCCTGATTAAAGCATATTCTGCATTGTCTGAAGTCTGTTTGAATATTGCACAGCAGCTTAGAGGAACAGATTTTATAGTGCTCAATACGCTGACACTTTAGAGGATAAATATTATTGAGTGTCAATCAGGAGATGTTTAGGGGGCGTCGATTAGAAGATGTCCCAGGTTCACTTTGAAATTGATTTTTGGTATGGTTTTGTACATCTTGGACAGCCACGTCCAAGTGATCTGAAGGCACGGGTGCTTCGGTCTGCGCAAGCGCCGGAAAGCATCGGAAGTGATCTCTCGCGCGGTTGCAAAAAAAAAATCAACAACGTTGTCTGTTGATATATATCGAAATCATCTTCCATTGCAATTTCCTGTATATCTAAATATGTTTAGATCTTCACAGTGAAGGGTAACTCTTCTGAAATCTCGGTGTAAACAATGAGTGACGTACACATGTGAGAGACCACTTCCGGCGCTTTCCAGCGCTTGCGCAGACCGAAGGACGAAGGATCACTTGGACGTGGCTGTGGTTACGAGGTAAAATGATAAAAACACTGTTTGTTTTCTCACACAAACCGCTCGTTTCGTGTCTTAGGCCATCAATGTGTACTTACATTTACGAGTCATTAAATCATGTTTAATATGGACTTCTCTGTTCAAGCTCTTTGAGGTTGTAAGACTGGAAAACTGGAACTGGTTGATGTAATCAGTGACCAGTGTCTTCTGAAGACAAGAGGACCTTGCTTGAACAACACACACACACCCACTCTTGCAGAGGAAACTCACACAATAATATGTATTTTTAATGTGAATGTGATAATCTTTAAGGACTGTTTAGAATCATTTCAAAAGTCTCAGGGTGACTGGTAATAATGTCTCATTTCCAAATAAGTAAAAGAAAAGGTAATAAGGTTTTTAAGAATATAGAAATATCTTGCACACAAAAGGGTGTGTCTTTGAGTTAATCACCTTCTACCCTTTGTCTGAATGCAAACTCTCCTTCCCCCAGTAAGAATGGTGGGGGATTTAGTAACCTTCCATTGTAGTTTGGTGATTAGATCAGGTAAATTTGGTGATTGGATCAGGTCTAGCTCTATTTAAGGAAAATGCACAAGAGTTCAGGGCTGCCATTCTGTGTCAGATCAGCCCTGAGTCTTCCGAGACTCTGCATTCATGTAGTTAATATGTTGGGTAAAGTTTCTTTGTTTTAAAACATTAGATGGTTTGCTCTGATTATCTTTTGGAACTGTAATAATACATTTACCTGACATAATAAATTGTTATACTTGACTATTCTAACAGACTTTGACTTTATTTTCATTAGAGTTAAAAGGAATAGTCGAGCATTAACGTATTAAATGATGCACAGATATCATTGATAAACCCTTTTCATTTTATGGAGTCAGATGAAACGAGTTAATACATAAGATTAAATGTGTTGCATTTAACTAAAATTCACTTTGCTTGGAAAAGACGGAACACGCTTGAAACCTTTACCACGAATCAAACCCCGCAATTTGATCGATTTTGTGGCCCTTTTTACAAGGTGGTGACCATAGACCTCCATTATATGACTGACAGACAAGAACGGTTTGACCTAAAAATATCAAAATTGAAACTACTGCGGAAACAAAGACACCTACATCTTGGATGTCCTTGAGGAAAGTAAAACATACCAAAAATTAATTTCAAAGTGAACTATCCCTTTAAGTCAGGTGTGTAGTGGAAAAATCGAGTCAGGTGAGTAGCAACCATTATAATCACTCAAAACTCTTTGGACGAACACAGACGATGTGATGAATCGTTTATGAACAGTCAAGTTATTCATGCCCTTACTGCATGGACAAAACAAGTTTATTTATAGGTTTAAGACATACAGTGATTTGAAAATATGCAGCATGATTATTGACATAAAAGGCTTTTTTAAGACACACAATTTTGATTTAACGTCTCACTGCTAGCATCTCCACACTTGTAGCATTTCGTTTGACTATTTTCCTTCACACAGCGATAGAGAGGCACTCGATTATTAATCTTTGCAAACTGATCTCTTACAACAGACCAGTCTTTGTGCCAGATCTCTTGGAAAACTAAGGCTTTAATCCCAGTTTTATGTGTGTTTAGCCACTTCGAAAGGTCATACAAAATAGTGTCAGCTTTATAATTAATGCACTTTTCTATGCAAGGTGAGTAGTAAGTGTACAAAACAACACATTGATCATCATTTGGCATTCTTAAAATTTTGTCCATGGGTGATGTATTTGTGGCGTCCATAGGATAGATAAGAGCATATTCAGAATGTAATGTTTCTTCAGAAGAACCGGTCATTTGGATCCAGCTCGGCTTTGCAGCAGCGAGACTGAACAAGTCTTGGGTGACTTCACAAAGCCTTCGCTGACCATTAGTCTTGAAATCATTGAAGGCATTTTCCATTTCGTCCGTGTTGAAAACCGAATCAAGACTAAACTGTTCTGTACACTGTTGATAAGGCACCCTGATGACTACAGAATACTGATAAGGCCTGTCATGTTTGGTTGGCTGCAACCTAGAAGAGAAAAAAATCACAAATATTACAGTTTTCAAAAACTAAATCTTGCGTCTGAGACAGAATCAATGACATTTGTCCTTTCTTATGCTCTGTGGCAAACAGGACGTAGCCAGATCCATGGGAACGGAGCGAGCCATATCGGCCTCAAGTCCCACAGAGGAGCTCTGGGAGAATAAAAGGAGAAATGATGACAGTGAAGGTTGAGAGAGGACCAGGCCTGCATTTTACATTGTGTTTTGTGTTTATGTTTGTGCGGCAGTTGTCTAGGAGGGTACGACTTTCATTTAAGTTTCCCGCCTCCAATTTCCTATAAAGCCTACTGCCTGCTGCAATGATGGGGAGGAGTAGGGAGTATTATGATAGGACAGTGAGTAGACATGAAGCGAATTGGGAAAGAGAGAGGGAAATGGGATCTTTAACTTTGGTACATACACATTCAGCATTAACACATTTGACATATTTTTACAGTAAATTGTGCAAATATAGACTTACTTGTCATCAAAAAACTGGATCATTTTAACAAGAACGTCAATGTTCACTTGTTCATGATCGCACTGAATACACAGATGAAGCAGGCAGAACATGAACATCCTCAGTGCACCAGATGCCTAAAGTTAAAACGACAAACCTGATAAACAAAAGAACAAAAGCAACAAAACAGCCATGATGAAAATACTCACCATAATTAATTTTAGAGAAGAAGGCAGACGCTTCTGAGCTCTTCAGAGAAGATGTTTTTGGTCCCGTCTGACTCAGAGAATATTCTTTCGTGATCAGCCATATGCAAATAAAACACTTGCAATCTATAACAGAGCAGGGTGTGTTAATGTTTAATTAAGTGTTTGACATTTGCATATAATTCAGTCCATATCAGTAGTCAAATATCATTACAATGAATGTCCTCTGTACTGCAGTTCAGCAGTGGACCATCAGTAAGACCAACACAATTGGACTAGTTATAAATATGCTAAATATACAAGTAATAATTATGAATTTCTTCAAGACTTCTTACAGAAAGATTCAGAACATGCCAATTTGAGCTAATTTAACAGTGATATAGGCCTACACAAGTGTGTTCTGTCTAGATCAAACTTTTACACTATGTCATGTCTTAAAGCAGTATTTCCCAACCCTGTTCCTGGCGGCACACCAACACTGCGCGAATTCTTCTCAATATGCCTTATTGTCTACTTGTGTTCTTGTGAACTTGTAAAACGTCATCAGTCGCGGCCCAAGTACTGTCCCAATACACAAGTTTGCATTTAGGCAAGAACGGTTAAAAATCCCGGATGTGTTCTTGACACTCCCATTTTACAGAGAATGCATCGGTTGGTAACTTGTGTGAACTTGACAGCAGAAATATCCCATTATTAATTTCGGCATTCGCGGAAGGAGCGGGAAGCAGAGAGAGGCAGGTCAAAAGTTACCTGAATATTACCGGCGTTTTTTCCTGCCATTGGCTATAGCGATGTACACAAACAAACAACAGAATTAAAAATGAGACAGGTGTTGCTTTATTGTTATGAATACATTACATTGTAGTGTATGTGTAGAGTAATCCCTTAGGCTTGGGCGATAAAGCCTGGCTGTATAATAATTCTCGTTATGTTTGGGCACTGCAGACGGCGTCTGTACGGGGGTACCACTGTAAAAAATGATTTTTTGGTGAAGCAAATAGTAGTGAAAAAACCCAATCTAATTTAGCCTACTTGAAAAAGTTAGTTCAGACAAGAATTTAAAAAACGAAGTAAATTCCATATCAGTACTTAATTCAAGCCAGTAGAAATGAAAGTGTAAATATCAACTCAATAAAATTAAGTAAAAATTACTCAACTTTTCTGATACTGGGGTTCCCATCATGCACTGGACCTTGAATAATTAATGAGGCTCATTTTTCACTGGTTTCCAGCTGTATTTACACTGTTTTATCATTGGTTTTTGTTGTCAGTATTAGTAAATTCCCATTTTGTGACATTTCTAGTAAATTTTTTGCTCAAAATGACACATTCAAACACAAAAACGCCCCATCAAATGTTACCGCCAATGCCATTGTGTATTGTCTACCAAGTATTGAGGTTTTTGCATTCACATGAGGCTTATTGTCTGACATGATGAATATATATAAATTACTTAGATGATCTAAGTAAAGCACGTACTTTAATGACTAATAAAATTCAAGATTATTGTTTTAGTGAAATGTAATACAAAGGCAAAGGAAATCGATATTAATCAACCTTTTACTGGCCGAGTTAAAATTACTTATTTTATGTAAAGTTTACTTAATTCCATATTCCAAGTTAATTTAACTTAAATATTTCTAATTAAAGCTACTGATAAATATGTTTAGGTTGTTTTTACTTGGCAAATCTTTGTAAATTTACTAGCAGCATTTTCTGAGTGAGATAGTTTAGCAAGGTTTTTTCAAATAAATCCTACTCCAAATGATTTACAGTGTACTATTGCGCAATACCAGCAACAACGCATCGTCTCAAACTGTCAGCAGCGTTCTGCGTGCTCGTCACCTCGTGAGTTCCTTCTTCCAAGAACAAGAGCTTTCTTCCCAAGAACTCAAGTCCGTTTTTGCATTCTTGAGAAACAGCTTTTGTCTCCCTTATCAAACACACCTAAATCACATCATCAGCTCAATCAGATGGGTTAATGAGCTGATGAGTTGAATCGGGTGTGTTTGATTAGGGAGATAAAGAATACGTGCAGTGTTGGTGTGCCGCAAGGAACAGGGTTGGGAAACTGCCTTAAAGGATTAGTTGACCTCAAAATGAAAAAAAATTTCCTGATAATTTACTCACCCCAAAGCCATCCAAGATGTTCATGTATTTCTTTCTTCAGTGGAAAAGAAATTACGTTTTTTGAGGAAAACATTTCAGGATTTTTCTCCATATAATGGACTTCAATTCAATTCAAGTCCAAATCAATGCAGTTTCAAAGGGCTATGAAGTGCTTCAAACGGCTCTGCACGTTCCCAGCTGAGAAATAAGGCCTTACCTAGCAAAACGATCGCTCATTTAAATAAATAAATAAACATTTATATACTTTTTAACCACAATTGTTTGTCTAGTGCAGGTCTGCGTTACGTCATCACATTGGAGATCTACTCCATTCCTTTTTCCTGATGACTTGTAGGACTGATAATCTTATCCGTGCAAGTGAACATTATTTCTAATTATAAAAATGTACCATGTTTATGTACACCATTAATTTTTTTAGTGTGATCACTCATGAGTGAATTATTGTCTTGGCATACCGTTGTGAACACCAAGGAAAGTGAAGATCTATCAAATTTTTAGGTTTTATTTTTCATAGAACTCTGTGTTTGCATTTGTTCATTAATTATTCAGAAATGAAATCAACACACAATTATTCAGCAAAAAATGTATTTTTTATCAAGCAATATTCAGTAAGTAAATATTACAAAAGAGTTGCCATACAGTATAAGCACAATTTCAAAAAAAGTTTTCTAAACAATTTTCCCTCTCAGTTTTTCGAATTTCTGCCTTTCTGATTTAAAATGTAATATGAAGATACATATTCATGAAAATACATTTTAAACTCCCCATTTTCCACACTCAAATATTTCTTCCCATTATCACTGATGTGATTGCTTCAGTCTCTGCTTTTCCACAAGAGACTGAAGCTTGAACTTTTTTTGTAAAGAATAACAAGAATAAAATCTTATCGTTCGTGTTTGTGTTTCTTCCGGAAACAACGGACCATATGAGATTCTGCACAGTTCAGCGCACTTGGATCGGTGTTCGTAGATCAACTGGTAGAGACTATTTTTCAAAGATGGCTTCTTCCTGTATTCCCGAAGTTTACTGTGTGTATAAAATATCTTCTTATTAAACTGTATGGACACTGACAAAGTTCTCAATGCTTCGGTTTGAATGTAGGGACCCTTATTATGCTGTCGTGTTACTGTGGGGCTATTTTGAGCCTTGTTAGTGGTAATAACAAGCGATTTTTATGTGTCATTACTCTATGCCCTATATACTAGCATTATACAAGCGTTATAGGCTAAACTGTTTTTAGAGATAAAACAATTTATATTCGGCAATCATGAAAACAAATCTCAGATAACGGTTGACTAGGTAGCAATATGTAATTAGACCAAAGGTTCATTTTGGGCCGGAGTTGTCCTTTAAATATGGAGCTGAGGTAATAATTATGGACTGAACTGTTTTTTTTTTTTTTTTTTTTTTTTGGCACTGTGCACTTTAGGAGCTATGGATTTTGAACTTTTGATGTTTCCTTTTTTATACTGTACTTGGACTCGGTCACTATCATGTTTACCCTGGTTTTACTGTGTGTCTGTGTGAATGGTTGTATGTCTATAGACGGTGTAGGCTATAGAAACTGAATTGCCCTTTGGGCAATTAATAAAGCTATCTGTATCTGTATCTGTAATCAAATTTTAATTTGGGTTAGATGCATCCATTGTGTCAAGTCAGCTCAATTTTATAAAGTATTGAACAAGTACAAGTAATTTCAACAATAACCTTTCAGAGAACAGTGCTAAAAGAACCCTTTTGTCTTAATGTGAAGAATAATTTGATCATCTAAAGAACCCTTTACACTTTTGAGAAATGTAAAGATTCCATGATAAAGGTTCTTCATGGAACCATCAGTGCCAATAAATAATCTTTATAATTAAGAGAAAATGACTACCTCTAACACACAGGGTGATCATGTTAAATGTTAAAGCATGAATATTACTGACCATTGATGCAGAAGGTCCAGGGATGATGTGTGAGTCTTCTTCAGACGCCAGAGTGAAGATGTAAGTGATGTAGATGTTATTTATAGTCCTGGACCCTGCGTGTCCACATAACCACTCTCTCTTTGGCAGGGGTTAAGCTTCTCCTTGTGTGAGTAATTCACCACAAACCCACATTTCAAATGGCCAAAAAACACAAACCTTTTTTTTTTATACCTTTGAGGGCAAATCAGCAAAAATTTGCCAACTTTATATTGAAGAGTGTCTTTACTCATAAAGCAAACAACTGGCCAAGATGTTTCATTCATTTCTCTTTTAAAAATGTGCATGTATATTGTATTAATTCTAATATCTCTATATATAACATAATGATTTTATATCAAGATGTACACTCTTAGAAGAAAAGGTTCTATATAGAACCTTAAAAGGTTCTATCAGCCCTACTACGTATTTGGAACCCCTAAAAGGTTCTATACAGAAGCCTTCATGGTTCTTTGTCACCAGGAAAAAGGTTCTATATGGAACCTTTTGGGTTCATTCATTATCATTTGTTTTGTCCTTTCCGGATTTAATATTCATATTAATGACAAACATCAAGACCATAAAAAAATTTCTGAATGCATGTGAATGATCACAAAATTCAAGATATGGGGGTTAGAAAATTTATATATATCTATCATTTTATGTAGTTCAATATCAATATCACACGAAGAGTGCCATTTCAGTTTTTTTCCTCCAAAAATCAGCATGATTAAAATGTGATATTGAGTTACTACAACAGTTTAACGAACAATAATTTAATTACAACTACAAAATGTTGCAGAATAATGAATGAATAATAGCCTATAAAGAACGTTCTTTCTTGTCATTATAGAACCTTTTTAGCATAAAAGGTTCTTTGGAGTTGAGTAAAAAACCCTAGACATATGGAACGCCAATAAACCCTTTTTTCTAACAGTGGTTGTAAATAATCCAAGAAATTTGAAAATGAAAGGACCATTCAGAATTCGTAAAGGCACAGGGGGGCTTACAGTGATCCAGGCCTGCATAGGCCAAACTGGGTGGGCAACATGGGTCTATGAAACTGTCACACCTTTATTACCATGGGGGAAGTTGTATTTATCTGATTGATCAGTTTGAATGTCTCACATTTGGGTTTTACTCACATGGTCAGAGAAAGGATAAAAGGGGAATCTTTCTGTTCTCTGGCTCTCTTTAATTATATTGGGGCTCTCTCTTTTTACATCCTCTCTCTCGCTCTCTTTGGTAACATTTTACATATATGGTGTGTACAATTAATGATATAAGTTATCTCATCCATCTGTTTTGTAACTATTTTAAGTGTAACCATAACCATATTTTGTCATTAAACTAGTTTTGATTTGGTATTGGCTTTGAAGTGCTATACCTATTCTACTGCAATACAATATTGTCACATATAGCAAAGCTCTCTCACATATTAAGATATTGTAACTGCTTATTTCCATCGCTGGTATGAGTAGCAGTGGGTGGATTAGACAAGAAATGTACAGTTTTACCATCTTGCTGGCAACGTTTCTTTAGTCATTCGGCAGCCTGAAACCCTTACAAAGATACGTTTGTTTGCATTTTGTTTTGTGATTTCACTGTGAAGAATGTATGAGCCATAAGAGAACACTGTCTCTGCATCACTGATAACAGCAGCAGATCACATCTGATTTAAGACAAATTAATGTCAACTGGATATGTTTGATATGCATTAGATATATCAGTGCAGCGAGATGTTTCAAAAAAGTTTACATTGAAAATATCGACCCTGGCAAAAAGTACTAGCATGTCCCACCTGCAAATTACGCCTATGATTGATTGGACAAACATTTTATGGTCCTACGCCTTCCACAGACGATATATATATATAAATACATTTAGACTGGTTAACTTTGTGATTGTGATCAGGATGTGAAGAGACTTTCAACCAGCATAAAAAAAAAATGTTTCTCCAGGGAACAAATCGCCTACCATTTAAACTGCCTAATGCACACATTCACATGACATACAAGCAAACATCAAGACAGAGATGCTTTTTAGAAACACAGCCCAGAGATTTCCTGATTTACAGGGTGTTTCAGTGATTTCCTGGAAGGAATTGGCCAGCCGGTAACTGCCCTGCCTCTGTACTTTTAATATGAGGGACATTCCCATCTTGGGTGATCAGCAAATAGCCCACACCTGTGACTTGATCAAACTGATTTGAATTTTGATTTAAAATGTCAACACTCTGTCCTTTGTCTTTATTTATAATAAAACATTTATTTTCTTTTTATTATGCATCATAATCATATAATAATCAACCTGTACAGTTCCATTAATAATGATTTAATAATACCGTAAGGCTACTTGTTGCTAGTCATCATTCTTTAGCTACACTGTAAAAAGTTTGCCAACTCAAACAAGTAACAAGCCTAAATTATACAGAACACTTTAAAAAATAAATAAGGTTGTTGTTGTTTTTCTCTTTAGATGACTAACATTTACCCAGCAGTCCTGTCAACAGCACCACCACGGAATATCAACTTTTCGGCTATTTTTTTAAGGCTATTTTTGGCTAATGTCTGTGTCGAAATTCAGTAACTCCACCCGATTCGTCGAGATCATGTGTCCACACACCGATCATCGTCATATGAGGTGAGCCCTCGTTTCCTGTCAGACAAATATCACCAGATCAACTTCCATTACGTGAGAAAAACAAACAAAATGCGTGACTATTAGCTTGAATGTAGAGAGTATCCAAATAAGTAACTGTCCAGGAGGGGGCGCCAATTGACCAACAATATGGCAAAACAAACTCACCAAGCAGTTTCTTTTACATGAAACACATGAAGATTATTTATCAATTTAACAGCAGGCAGTGGAACTTGCTGACTGTGAATTGTATTTTATACATTGAGTATCATTCACTAAAAGCAACTGAATGCATTATTAACATGTAAAGAAGCCTACAAAGAAATGATGAAATTAATCATGATTGTAACTTCAAACAAAGTTGTAGCTTCTGTTTTACAGCTGAATGGTTTATGGGAATCACTGAGGGCCTGGTTTCACAGACAGGGTTTATAGATTAAGCCGGGATTAGGCCTTAATTGGTTCAATTAGGACATTGATAGCTTTTATAAACATGTCTCATAGAAAACATAACTACAGAGCAAACCAGTTTTGCATTAAATAGACCACAAATAAACAGAAAGCGATTGTGTGCTGGCGTCTTTATTTCACATGAAACACCCATCATACATAGGCTAAATTACCACACCATTCCTTAATAAATGCACTTAACTTATACTACAATCATTAGTATTAGACTCATCCCTGATGATCCCTGAGTTTGTTAAAGGTGCACTATGTAACTTTGGTGCTTGCAAAGGCGTAAGTTAACACCAATTACAATTAAGTCCTGCAATTCCAGAGGATGCAGTTTCAGGACCGCATTTAGGAGCCAATTTCTTTACTAGCATTAACTGAATAGCATTAATTATTCAATTAAATCCTAACCAACCACTAAACCAACATAGTCTCGTTGGTAACCCTCTTATAATATTTAACCTAAGTTTTTTTTATTTTATGAGGCCCTATATCCTGTTTTTGAATTCAGTTTTCTGGGAAAGAAAGACAATTGTCTGTGTCTGTAAGAGACTTCAATTCATTAGCCGCTGCTCTGTAAAAACCAGGTAAAATGTCAGCTGCTTTAGCAAATACGTTTTTATATGCGTCATTGACGATATCGGTTTGGTTAGGAGGTACGTTGTTTTCTAAAGCGATAGAGCATCATTTAATTTTAGCAAAACAGATTGCCACAGCAATGGACTTTACAAGTTAAACTATGTGTACTGAATTTTAAAACAAAAGATTGTTGAAAGTCAAAAGAAAGTTGATCGTAATATAGAATCATATGTAAAAGAAAAGACCTGTAATCTTACAGTTCACTATTGATCATTTCTGGAGGAGTAGTAGTAGTTGGAGGAGGCAGACAGTCTGCATCTATGGGAGTGTTTCCTTCCCCATTACAAGCATAACACTCATTCTCACTCACACAGCGGAAAAGAGGAACATGAGCCGCAATCTGCTTGAACTCAGTCTGAAGATCTTTCGTGTCTTTTTTTTTGTCATGCTCCCAGAAATTCTTGAAGACAAAAGCTTTAATTCCATCATGTTCTTTCCATTTCTTCAGAGCATTTATAATGTTGTAAGGCCCTTTCGCATCCAGACATGTTTGAACACAGGGAGAATTAAAGGTGTAGAAAACAGAGCAGCTGTCTCCTTTTCTTTTATTCAAAAGATTGGTCATGGGTGAGTTGTCAACGGGATTCAGCAGGAGAGACTCTGAATGAATTTTGTACGTCTTTTTAATTTTAACTCTCCTATTTCCTGCAGCGATGAGCTCTCTTGGCTCTTGACCCTCGTAAAGTCCGTTTGAGTCATCATCGATAGCCTTTTTCACCTCCACAGCATTCTCCCGGTCCTTACGCAGGAAGGTGTTCAGATTGAAGTTCTGTTGACACTGATCCTTCGGCACATTGATGGCAATGGCGTACTGAAGGGGATAATCATCTCCAGCAGCGACTCTCTTAAAGCTGTCAATGAGTAGTCAATCACTTAATTTGATTACCACAGTTTTTGATAATATGTTTGTATTAAATCATAAAACGAAACTGTTACGGCGTCTGACCCTGGTGATTCCCTGCACTCTCAGTCCCGCGCTCTCTCTCCTGAATAAGTGTTTCATACTCCAGTTTATTTAGGGATCGTTACGCTCTGACGGCATTACACCTGTTCTGAACTCTGGTCCCCAACTATAGGGATCTCCCAATCACGTGACCCCTTGCCATTTTGCCGTGGGTAATATACATTATTAGTATATTATTATTTATATTATAAATAATATTTAAACGTATAAGTATTTTTATAATTAGCCTAAATATTGCAATACTTTGCGCTACAGTATTGATAAAATTGTATAAATACACTTATGTATTATAATTATTTATTTATTATTTATTCAGCACATTTTTAGAAGTAAAAAATTATCGCCCTCCCCCGAAGATAATATTGATCCTATCATCTACTGGTTAAAAGCGCAGTTTAGATTGGTTATATTCCGGAGGTTAAGCAGTGTGAAAAGTTCTCTTGTTGCTATATTTCCTCATCAAACTATGAGCTTTTAATTTTTCATAGACACTGGAGACAGACTTACTTCTGCTCGAAGAAGTTAATAATGCGGGCGAGAGTATTGATGTTCACAGAATCGTCTTCAACACTTTCTGTCCAGTCGGGAAGCAGAAAGAGCAGCAGGAGTCCACTCAAAAACACAGCGAACTTCTGAAAACACAAAACAGCAACACAATTATAAATACAATGTGCAAAGTCAAAAAATGAACCATTCAAAGTGACAACAACCTACTACTCCCAATAACACTATTTGTGTGTTATGGGCCTTTAACGTGACTGACCATGTTGTTTGTGATAAGGAGGAGTGACAAGAGAGAAAGAGGAAGTCGATGGTATTTATTCTAAGTGAAGACCAGCCCTCTTCTGTAATGACGAGAGAATTACTGAGAAAACTGTCGTAATCACTGACTTGAATCTTGAAAAATGCCATTGGCATTTTGTGTTCATAAGGCTCTTGGAAAGAATCAGTAATGGATAAGAAAAAAACTACGTGTTATTGGTTTTAATATATATATATGCATCAATAAGCATGTTTGCATATTTTGTTTGGAATTTAAACCAATACGGCACTAAAGCATTACTTGTAGTTAAAGTCATGAGTCCGCATCATGAATAAATCACTATTTTAAATAGTTTAAAATTCAATCAAGTAGGAAAATGATTTGATTTGGTTCACAATTCAGTCTGAATCTACTGAAAGCTTCACTCAGGGAATGCATCATTTGGAGCATTTTCTTATTCTGAGAAAGTTTAGAACACAAATACTAAAAGGGTGATGAAGGAAGAGGATATTAACCTACAGTACCTTGAAACCAAACCTGAAAATCTATCATATCATTTTTCAGAGATGACAAATGTATTTTTTTGTTTAGTTTGACATGTAGCTACTTGGAACCTGTTAACGGCACTTCACTTCAGGTAAAACCAGTTGACAAGTGAAGGAAACACTTTGTCAGAATAACATTGGCGTATGAGGCAAAAACCATGTGAGTATTGATGTTGGACCAATATAGGCTATATATCAAAGTACAGCGATTTTCTCGTGTTACCCATTACTACAAGGGAATTATGGCACCTGTACGCTAACTTTATGAAAGAAAGTTTTGCTACTGATGTCTTGGACTCGACCCTCTATGGTCTCGCTCTCGACTCGGACTCGACTCTCTTTGTTCTCGGACTCGACCCTCTATGGTCTCGGTCTCGACACAGAGCCTTCACTGCTGGTCCCGCCTGCACCTGATGAACTGTCTGCTCCACCCTGGTCACCTGTTAAGCCATCTATTTCTGATCTTGTTCCCATCCATGGACCTGGCATATTATCTTTTGCATGTTTTCCAGCTATCAGACATTCAGTGTGTAAAAACCACAGTTCAATGAAAGTGTTTCAATAATCTTTTGATCAAACTAAAACATGAAAGATACTTTAAAAGAACTTTGAGGAAATGAAGATTGTGCATCATGCTTTCCTTTGTGAGAGAGAATGAATGTCATCCTTGTGAAACTGAAGAGAACACATCCACTGCTGGTACAGTTATAAATCATCATCATTTTGGCATCTGTTGATATTTGTCTAGCAGCTGATGAGGGCTCACCTCACACGATGATCAGTGGGGCAATAAAACGGCCAACAAACTAAAAAAAAATTATCCATGTGTCAAGGCAGAGTTACTGAAAACAGACTGGCATTACAAGATGAAGGCTCACCTCATCCGATGATCAGTGGGGCAGTAAAACGGCCAACAAACTCATAAAAATTATCCATGTGTCAAGGCGGAGTTACTGAAAATAGACTGCCACTATACAAGCTACTAAAAATAACCTAAATTAGTGATTCAAAGTGTTGACATTCCACCTGGAGGTCCTGTTTACACGACAGCTAAGTATAAGAAAAAAGATTTTAGTCAATAAAACATCGGACTATGATTTTGATACTTTTGAAAAATTCTAATAAATGGTTGTGATAAACAAAAACAAAGGCAGTGTTGAAACCTCTTTAATCATGTGCTGAGCCCTCCACTCAAATGAGATTATGGTAAAGATGCTGGAATTCACGCCATATTAAAGCTGCAGTGTGTAGATTTTAGAGGCATCTAGTGGTTCAGTTGCGAAAACCATAGTCAGGTGAGGATCAAGGGTCTTAATATATAATATAACAATAGTAATCAGCTGATTGTCTCACGAACGTAACCAGCACATTTTTCCCCACAGTAAACCCATAATGCAGCGAGGGAGAAGAACCACATGAAACTATGCAACTATATATATTTTTTCTAGCAGGGTAGTAAAAGTTTAGCATGCTACATATGAGCTGTTACTGTGGCTGAGCTGAACAATATTTTGCATATTTACATATTTTACACTGTAGCACTATATGGTAGAAACATGACCTCACAACAAGTCGACCTTCATAGAAGGGGTTGCCCGCAGTTATATAAATGACTCATTCTGAGGCAATAAAAACATTACGGTTTATTGAGTAAGTTCTTTAAACATTACTGAAAACAGTTATGGATGTCATAAACACTGTAAAAAAATATTGTTGGTTTAACTTAAAAAATTAAATAACCTGGTTGCCTTAAAATTTTAAGTTGATTGAAATGGAAAAAGTGATTTCATACAATGAAGGAGATTGATTTAATCATCAGAAACTCAAAATAATAAGTTATCTCGACTAAATACACTACTTAAGTTGATTTGACAAAAGAAAAAATGTTGTGATAACAAATCTTGAAAATATTTTTTTTACAGTGAAAAAAATATTGTTGGTTTAACTTAAAAAATTAAATAACCTGGTTGCCTTAAAATTTTAAGTTGATTGAAATGGAAAAAGTGAGTTAATACAATGAAGGAGATTAATTTAATCATCAGAAACTCAAAATAATAAGTTATCTCAACTAAATAAATTATTTAAGTTGATTTAACAAAATAAAAAATGTTGTGATAACAAATCTTGAAAATATTTTTTTACAGTGTAGATACTCAAAATTTTTACACATTGCACCTTTAAATTTAGAGGAGAAACTAATTTTGTAAAGCCATGACCCATGAAGACCCTGCAGATCAAGATGTGTAAGTGGCTGCTTTTCTCAAAACTGCCTTTCTATGTGTCGATAAACCTAGAATCAACATTTGCCACCTATAATATCTTTGCCATGCAAATTAAACTTGTATTGCTCAGTTTATGTTGATGAACGTTTGGAGTTTTGCTTTTTATCTCCAGGCAGACATAGACATTCATTGTCATTGACCAGAGGCTTTTTGATCAATTAGGAATCACTGGTGCCCTTAAACTTACAAAATGTAAGAATTTTGTAATAAAATATCCCAAAATCACTTGCACAGTGTGATTATTTCCTGCAGTTGTGTACTTACATTATCCCAAAAGTTCCCAAAGATCAGAGAAATTCCAATTTTAAATAATTGCCCGTGCCAGAATCCCTGTTCACTCGTCGCATGTCACTGACGTAATATCCGCGTTTTCCCGCCACTCGTTCTGCCATAGTAACCATGGTGATAGATGTGGACAACTGCGTAGTGTGTAATGTCTAGCTGCATAATTTTTTGGTTCAAACATCATGTACCCATGACTTTGGGGAAAAAGCAGACTTTGGGAAAAAGGAGAACTAAAACTCTTTGTGTTCAGCGTAGTTGTCCAGTATCGTCATGTGTTACAAGCTGTTATGTTACCTGGATTACTTGAGCACGTTTTATATTAAATTATATTATTTTTTACACATATAATTATTTTCATATATAAAAAAAACTTTCATCAATTGTTACTTTGTTGGATTATACTTGTATTATCTTGTCTGGTTTGTTCAAATAATATTCAATATATACACACACACATTTTATTTATTTTTTGTGTGGCAGCAAATGAGTGATTACGTCATAGAACTCAACTATGAATGAATTTAGGAACTACAACCAACGAACTACGGATACGTATTCTGTTGGTGCTGTTTACATGACTGCTAAGTAAATGTCAGTCTGGACAGAAATCAGCACACATATTTACCTAGATTTAAGGGGTTTTATCTGGGAAAACCACGACTTGAAGGAATTCAGTTTACTCTGACTGAACACGCAGCAGATCAGGAGACATCACGTCATGGCTGCGTTTCTGAAAGCATCTCTGTCTCAGTAAACTTAAGTTCACAAATATGTGTACTCTAGGTCTTGTGACTTAAATGTGTGTTATTTCCTGTGTAAATGTTAATTTGGCAGTCAATCAGCTCATTTGCAGTTTTGCACTTTTGATTTATGCATTACACACATGACCAGAGGCTTCTTTATAATTTTGCTTAATTTGAAATCACTTGTTATAATGTTGCGAGTATCAACAATTCTTTTCCCCAGACCACATAGGGGTGAACGTTGTTTGGGACAATTTTCCCAGTCATCTTAAAGGAGTAGTTCACTTTTCAAAAAACTTTTGCTGATAATTTACTCACCCCCATGTCATCCAAGATGTCCATGTCTTTCTTTCTTCAGTCGAAAAGAAATTAAGGTTTTTGATGAAAACATTCCAGCATTTTTCTCCATATAATGGACTTCAATGGGAACCAAACGGTTCAAGGTCCAAAAGACACTTTCAGTGTCAACTGCAAACTGTTCAAAGGGCTTTAAACAATTCCAGACGATGAATAAGGGTCTTATCAAGCGAAACGATCGCTCATTTAATAAATAAATAACAAAGTTTTATAAGCTCAAATGCTCGCCTTGCTCTGTTCTGTGACACACGTTTGTGACTCTCCGTTCATCAAGATGAATGAATCTTTTTCTGTGTCATTTGGTTCAATCAACGAACGAAACGAACGAATTGACTCGGAAAAAGATTCGTTAATTTTGATGAACAAGTTCGAACAGGAGAGTCACAAACGTGCATCACAGAACAGAGCAAAGCGAGCATTTGAGCTTATAAAACTTAAACTTTTTTTTTTTTTTTTAAATGAGCAATCGTTTCGCTTGATAACAAAAATTAATCGTCTAGAATCGTTTAAAGCCCTTTGAACAGTTTGAACTGTCTTTTGGACCTTGAACCGTTTGGTTCCCACTGAAGTGCATTATATGGAGAAAAATCCTGGAACGTTTTCATTAAAAACCTTAATTTCTTTTCGATCGAAGAAAGAAAGACACGGACATCTTGGATGACATGGGGGCGAGTAAATTATCAGCAAAAGTTTTTTTTTTTAAAGTGAACTACTCCTTTAATAGCAAAAAGTGTCCCAATCAACCTGAATTCACCCCTCTAATTTATTATTTAGCCTATATACATAAAATAGAACGTCAAATAAAACATCAACATTTGTTTGTTGTGCAACCTGAAGTTAAGAGCAGTTCACATTTAATACATGTCCACATTAGGCCTATGGTTTTTAAAATATATGTGAAGCCATTCATTGGTAATCTGGCAATGATGTGCCCTCCAAAAGTCTGTCTAAGTTTTGGGCCAATTGGCATTTGTTGGGTGGCATTTGGTAGGGGTGGGGGATCAAACGTCCAGGTGGTCAAATGTCCAGGACTATAAATAGTATGAAAAGCATCAAAACCTTACATCTTCACTCTTGCATCTGAAGAAGACTCACACATCAACCCTGAACCTTCAGCATCAATGGTCAGTAATATTCATAGTCATAATACTTAATATGATCCCCTTGATTATCATTTTATGTGTTAAAGGTAGTTGTTTAACTTCATATTAATTCTTAATTTGTATTTTGTCATCTGATATTGATCAAGTGAACGCAGAGGACTGTCGATTCATTTATGTGTAAGTTGTGTTTTATATATGTGTGTGTTATCTCTTTAGAAGTTCATTGTGTTTCTGAGTGGACTCCTGCTGCACTTTCTGCTTCTTCATTGGACAGAAAGTGTGAAGGAACAGCAAATGAACCTTACAACTCTTGGCGAAATAATTGAGTTCTTTGATAAGAAGTGAGTAAAATAAAGGTTTAAAATATTATTTTATTTTATGATGAATAACAAAGAGTAAGTTAATGAATTAAATGTCATTCCTGTTTCGGCTGCCGGACATCATGCATGAAACTCTTTTTAAATGGCTTCATTCAATGTTTTACAGCTATTCAATTAAAACCAAGCCGTTTGCTGTGGCCATCAATGTACCGAGGAATCAATGTCAAGGGAAATTTGATCCTGGGAACTTACCAACTAAGGAGAACGCAACACTTGTGCGAAATGACATTTATATTAAGAATAATAAATTTTTCAATAATGACTCAGTTTCAGACCTCATCATAGCTGCAGGACAAAAAATAAATTGCACAAAAAATGTCGAAATTGAACCAGTGAATTACCTGCTCCAAGTAAACGCATCATTTTCACAACTGTTAAAACGTAGAAATGACAGCTGCGTTGTCATCTACACAGCTTATTCTTCCTGTCAAAATATGACAGGCAGTAATAACATTAAACCAGCCTTTGAAACCTTGAAGAATCACAGTGGAATTAAAGCCTTTGTCTTCAAAAATGAAATTGACCATAAATGCTCTAGTCTTGTACAAAACTGTACAGAGATTATCAACTCTTGTGTTCCCCTCTATCGCTTTGTGAATAATAGCGTTATTATAGAAAAACAATGTTAACACCAGTGATGGACAAGCTTATCAGGGAATGAGTCTGATGTCCCCATCAAGTATAACGAACAAGTTCTCATACATTTAATTAATTACTGTACTAAATATTAAATGCAGCTCATTTAGGTTCTGGTAGTGTCTGAGCTGAACTAAAGTTTTTATAGTGTAAAAAATGTTTAGTAGACTTCCTGAAAATCAATGTGCTTATGCTGTATTTAGATGGCATCTGTCTTGAAATGATTTATATATGCTTGGATGATGGAAAATAAATATTTGCTCAATAATTGTCATGATAGTAGACGGAAGCAAGTGCAAGTTAAACTCTTTATTAAATGATGACACAGATAGGCGGTCCAACTCAGACAGGCAGGTTAGTGGCGCAGGGACTCCGATGGTCAGATGAACAGCGTGCAGTGGTGTGGTGAACAGATATCCGGATAAATCCACAGAACAAGAACCGGAAAAGCACAAGACTCGAACGACACTGGAACACACACCGGGGAAACCACAAACGATCTGACATGGGAGATGAGAAGTTGATGAGACATTTATTAAGTGTTACATTTTAGATAATTTTAAGCTCTTTTCATTTTCTGTTAATTGTGTAGCAATTACAAACATTTTTTGCATTAGGCTATTTGTGTTATGCGCCTCTGAATGACAACAGAGCAGCAAAACAAAAAGATGCATTTTATGTCCTGCAAAGTCAAATTAAAGTTTCTTAAATGCAATAATTTGAAATGGTTGTAGATGTGTCTGTTTTATTATATAAAAGTATTGAGATTTATTCAGAGTTCTGTGACAAATAAAATTACTAAGTTGATAGATATTCACAGCCCTTATAAACAACTTTAAGTCAAGAATTCAGTCATGAGTGATTATCACACTAAATAAGTTAATGGTGTATAAACATTTAACACATAAACATTAGTACAACATTCACTTGAACAGATCAGATTATCAGTATAGTCATCAGGAACAAGGAATAGTTTAACCATGAATGAACTTTTTGTCATAATTGTTCTGAAACATAATTTCTGTTTTACTTCAGAGCAACAGCATGAGGTTTACAGTGGATATCTTACATTTTAGTATGACAGGCAATGCAGCCAAACATTTTCTGTGGCGAGAGATTCATTTATAACAAAATATGTAAGAGGTAGCAGTTATGTCATAGAGAGTAAACCACACAGAGAAATGAGTCTACTCAAAATGATCCACCGTGAAAACGGTTGCATGTGGTTTTGTTGCTTGTCGCACAAGGAAGGGACATTTGTTTCCCAAACGCTCAGTCTGGACTCTGGACAGAGAGCAATAACATGATAAGCAGAGAGGGGTTGAGCCAGTCAGATAGGCAAGTTTGATTAAATAAGGTTCAATGCAAAATGATCTCTAAACTAACACATATTCTTTCAGGTAAAAAAAAAAAAAATGCTGTTGCACAAAATTTTAAACAAATTCTGTTGCTTCAGTTTTAATTGAGCTGAATTGAGCATTTATCTGTCTGTATGAAATATTTAAGCATTCCCGATGTATTATTTTTTACAAATAAGTCCTTTATCTTGGTCAGTTGTGGCTTTAAAGTGAATTGGGCTTTCAGAAATATTATCGATTTGACTACATTGACAGTGGATGAGCGCAAAACTGAGGCTACTGGACAATAACTGATTTTAATTGAATGATCTTCCGTAGAGCTGTTTCATTTTGTTTGTTTTTTGTCAACTAAACTGTGATATGAACTGAATTATCGTTGAATGTCAAACAGTTTAACAAACATTCATACAATGGTTGAGAGGTCAAATGTTAATTTCGAGAAAGGTCCTTGATTAGCCCAGATGGCTCAGGATATTCCAGTTCTTGTTTTACAACATTATTTATTTTAAGATGTGACTCACAATCGATGCATGTGTGAAAGAGGGATAAAAAGATGTGGATAAGTTGACGCATGGCAAAAGGTGATCCATGGACCTCTGCAGGAGAAAAGAAACATAATTATTCCTAAATAATAATAATAATAATAATAATAATAATAATACAATCACTGAAGAGCGTTGATAGCTTTTAATCGCAGACAAATCGTTCAAAAAGATTCGACTCGAAAGACTCTTTCATTTCGATATTTGATTATTAAACCTTCTCTGTAACTGAACATCTGTTCTTTAGGACAGATATGGCAGTCTTTTATTTGACTGATATTTATTTGTAGTGACGTAGGTGGCATCTATGAATAGTTTAAATACCTAATTTGTGTGGAACAACTTAAATGAAGATGCAGACCAGTTGGTACTAAGAGAATGAAGAGAACTGGCACTTTCTGGTTACTTCCGAGTTCATGGACTGGCTGCAGTAACACGTCTCTGTCCATGCAGGGGCGCTCGCGGTCGAGTGCAGAATAGGAGTCAATGAAATCCACTTTTCTCAGGATGTAATTTTTTGTCAAGTAATTTGAAAGTTGCATTCAAAAGGGAGGGCTAAGATAATACACTCAGCTGAAAATTGCATTTTTAAGTTCACTTATCTGTTCTAAAAATCCGTTCAAAACTGTGATGACGTCACACAATAGCAGAATGCTAGCGTGTCCCGGCCAACAACGGCCTAACCTGTAAGAAATCAAAAGGACATAAGTACTCGTTCATTCGACTTTTGGCCTATTATCTATATTGAACTTGCGGAATCAACAATAAAATCTATGTTGATTTAACGAATAGCAGGTGAAAGAGACACATTTATCCGTTTAGCCCCATAGACTCCCATTCATTCTGCGCTCGCCCGCGATCACCTCCAGTGGAATTCTAATGGAACTGCAACCAAGATGATACACAATGGGGCTAATAGGAAGTGCCAAAAGCTCTCCGTTAGACGGGCTCTGGTACTATCCTGTTATCCGGACCCCACCATATACCATTTCGGAACTGCCATTTCACAAGATGTAAACAACACTGGTCCAGAAGCACTTCCTGTTTCAGTTTTTTAACACTACATAAAAGCTGGGATAAAATACAACCAACAGAACATATAAAACTGAATCAAAAAGTTAAACAAATATCTTTAAGATGTTTTCTTTACATGTGAAATAAAGAAAACAGTTACAAACTGAAACAGGAAGTGCTTCTGGACCAGTGTTGTTTACATCTTGTGAAATGGTCTATAGTCATCACTGATTGGTCTTAACCCCAGTGACGGGTAGGTTTAGGGGTGGGGTTAGGGGTATAGGCCATCGTCCCTGATTGGTCTTGCCGGGTAGGTTTAGGGGCGGGGTTAGGGGTAGGCCATCGTGGGGTCTGGATAACAGGAAAGTAAGTTGTATAAATTGGGTATTTATTTTGACCGTGCTTAATTGACAGATTTTTTAAATCATATTTTACTGCTGTTTCTATGCCGTTTATGTCCCGGTGACCAGTGAAAGTTTTGACTCTCTGCCCATTCATTTAGATAGGAGCCCGGTCTTATTAGCTGCCCGGCCAGAAGCATCGCCAAGATGACGGTCGAGTGGCATGACTGGATGTGCAGCCAACAAATCTGCGTGCTTGCTATTGTGTCAGTATGGACCAAACACTCTGAGGAATGTTTCCAGCATTAAATCTATGATGCAAAGAATTAAGGCAGTTCTGAAGGTTGTCCAACCCTTTACTAGCAAGGTATACCTAATAAGGTGGCCAGTGATTTTCCTATCTGAGGAGAGCTGTCTGTTAGGTCAAAGTTTGCTCATGACATGGAGAGATCCGGTAACACTGGATTCAGTTTGGTCCATATAGGATCTGCATGGCAGTTTTCTGCCAGTCCATACAGTCATTCATTACAGTGTAAAACTATAACATCACTGAATGCTGTTGCGATCATCATCAATTTGTGTATCTGCTTTTTCTCATATAGTCTATATTTATTTTATGTACTGCACTTCGCCTCATTTTCCAGTTTGTTAACCTAGATCCTTCTGTTTTGTTTGTTTAAATTAAACTCATCTCTGAGGCCTGATGTCGGCACCCTGTCTGTCTTCGTTCATCCCAACAGCTGCATAAAGCTTATTGTTTTAATTCTTGATAGTACTGTTACCAAGGCACCCGAGTTATCAGATAAATAGCTACAAACACCCATACATCTACCGTGCACAATAAACCAACTTTTGCATCATAACTCCCTTTTGACTTTTTATAACCCACATCCTCTTGAAAAAAACAACACAAACACAAAGTTTGCCAGGCAGAAGTATTTTATTAGTTCAAGTTGCAAGCAAGATTATTTTCGAAATGCATTTTACTACTACATCTAAGCATACTGATTATCAAAACAAAGGATAGTTGATCTCACTAATACAGAATTGCATAAGAGGTGAACGTTACTGCAGTTAGATCTCTCTTTAAGGCAGACAGCGTGCATCTATGGGAGTGTTTCCTTCCCCTTTACAAGCATAACACTCATTCTCACTCACACAGCGGAAGAGAGGAACATGAGCCGCAATCTTCTTAAACGCAGTCTGAAGATCTTTTTCAATGTCAAACTTCCAGAAACCCTTGAAGACGAAAGCTTTAATTCCATCGTGTTCTTTCCATTTCTCCAGAGCATTTATAATGTTGTGACTGCTTGACGGATTCAGACACGTGTCGACACAGGGAGATTCAAAGGTGTAGAAAACAGAGCAGCCGTCTTTTCTTTTATTCAAAAGTTTGCTCATGGGTGAGTTGTCGACAGGATTCAGCAGGAGAGACTCTGAATGCATGTTGTATTGCTTTTTTTTACTAATTACAACTTTCCTAGTTCCTGCAGCGATGAGCTCTGAACCCTGGTAAAGTGCGTTTGTTTCATCAGTAATGGCATTTTTCACATTCGCAGCATTCTCCTGAGTCAGGAAGGTGTTCAGATTGAAGTTCTGTTGACACTGATCCTTTGGCACATTGATGGCGGTGGCGTACTGACGGGCATGTCCATCTATATCGACTCTCTTATATCTGTAAAACAGTAAACAAGATCAAGTTTTGACTAATGACACACACCCATGTTTTCAATGCATGGCCGCTTTACTGAGTGCTTCTACTTCCTCTTTTTTGCTCTACTTACTCATTGCTTAACTTAGCTTAAACTTTTACTTTTTCATAGATTGGAGACTTACTTCTGCTCAAAGAAGTTAATAATACGGGCGAGAGTATTGATGTCCACAGTGTCAACACTTTCTGTCCAGTCGGGAAGCAGAAAGAGCAGCAGGAGTCCACTCAGAAACACAGTGAACTTCTAAAGTCACAAAACAGCACACACACACACAGAGAAAAACTAATTGAATGGATAAATATCAAGTGCATTATCATTATAATAGAAAATAAGTCCATTCAAAAGACCTGTATGACACCACATCTTAATAATAATTGTTAAATCTTGAATGTGACTGACCATGTTTGTTGTTTCAAATCTTAAAGCCCAGAGACGATCTGTAAGTCTTCAAAGAAGGAGGAGTGATAAGAGTGAAGGAGAAACGGGGATGGGATTTATTCTGAGTCTGGACCAGCCTTCTTCTTAAAAAAACAAAACAAAACAAAAAAAGACCACAAAATTACTACGAAAACTGCATGCCTTAATCACTGATTTTCCCAGAATAATTCCATTGACCTTTTTTTTTGTTTGTATGGCTCAACTATGATAAAAATAATATTATATATTTTAATAAATGTCTCAACGGTTTAAGCATATTTGCCAATTTCTTTGAAATTTGAAGCAATATGTTACTCTGATTCTATGACAGCTGGAATCTGTGGCCTGCAGGCATCACGATCCCGTAGCATTTACTGATTCTGAAGCAATCATAAATATTCACTTACTCAGTTTAAGACGGTCTGCTTCTTACACCTTTAAACTAAAAATGAGTTCTAATGAGTGGTCTAAATTTTCTGTGGTTCTAATTTTTAAAGTCTTTTCGCGAGGTGAATCCAGTCACCGTGAATTTGACAAGTACATGATCCTGGATCAACATATTTTGTCCCAAAATGTAGTCCTTACCCAATCCCTACCCCTAAACCTAACCCTACCCATAACTTTTCCCTAAAATCAGAGGGTAGGCCTAATGAAAGATGAATAAACCCTGATGTACTTCACCCTAGCCTGGAAAAACCCAGACAACTTCAGGCAAATTGGGAATGGTCTGGTTTTAACTTGTTCTAAGCCTAAACTTGACATAAACTGTAAACTTGTCCCTAAAATCTGATTGGTTGATTGGAAAGTTGATCCAGGAACATACATGTGGAACTCGGTGAAATCACTTCACCAGTGGAATCTAGTAATTTAATTAGGAAAACGCCCCCGTGACGGCTAGCTTAGCTTTCTGCTGAAAAAAAAAAAAAAAAAAAAAAACGGAAAGAAAATCGATAAATCTGTCATCGAATAATATAAATATTTATCGGAGGTGCCGTGTGGTGTCGTCGACGATGCCGTCGGTATCATTACAACGTTATAGTTTCCCTGCTATGAGAGTGTAATGAAGTCAAGACATGTTTGAGGATCAGATGAAAAACAGATCAGACTGTAGTTTTATTTTCATCAGCTTGAGCTCATCCTCTCTCTCTCTGTGATGAACATGTGCCAGACCTATGAACTTTACCCTTTGACCTCTCAGATGATGAAGCAGGGTGAAGGAAAGGACTCTGTTTGAAGGTTGGCATTTACAGAGGAAGACTGCGGGTCAAAAGAAGCTTCTGAGAGAGCCAATGAAAGGAAGAAAGATGCATGAGTTTGTCATAAAACAGCATCTGTCTCACTGTCTGTTATTCTTGAGGTGTTTTCAGTGTTCACAGGTGAAGCGTTTGATCAGATGAGGAAGAGCAGAGACATGAATCATCCTGGAAAGTGTGAAACATCAGCTATGAGACAGATGTGTGAGAGATGATGTTTTTATAATGACATTTTGAGTGAATTATAATGACTATAGACTAATTGAATCCTTAATAAAAGCCATATTAGCTCTTTATGAATCTATTTTGCAATTGACAATATCCATAAATGCACCAAAAGGAGGTAATGTCTGCAGTTGTGTCTTCAAAGTATAGCTAAGTACATACACACACAAACAGGGTTTATTGTCATACAATGAATGATTTAATTAGGCAAAATATCTGTAGGATACATATATAAAACATAATAAATTAATAAAAAAAAAACATTCAGAGTTTGTGTGGCTGTATTGTCAGTATTGTTGAGCGTTTTTAGTTTTTTACCATCTCTTGTATTTCTTGTAAGGAAAAACAACAAGTTGGGGTTTAATTATTGTGGGGAAAGATAAGCAAATCATTAGAAATATATTTTCTAAAAATAAAAAAAGTAATTTTCACAGTGCATCTTTCCAACACCACGAATTACAGCAACGCCAAAGGAATTATTCTTAAAATGTATAATAAATCGAGTATATTTCGAACTCACTTTAAAAGGTACACTATGCATCTTTTTATGTTCAAAATTAACAACATTTAAAGAATGAATCGATTGCAATTCTTCTCCCAAAATGTGTTTTTGTCTTACCCTGATTCATTATGGTAAGCCTGTTACAACAAGTGTTTATATTTTAGATCTGACGGGATGGTTTTGGTAAGAAATTGTGTATACGTCACTAGCCTCTGTGTCTCATCATATCCATAAATAGAGTTACACACGTATGGTGCGTGAGTGGCACAGGTTAGTTGTCACAACGAGTGAGACAGGTTGACATTGAGCATCTAAATCTCAAACAGAATCAGCCGTTTTAAGATGGTGAGAACTGAGGGATTTAAAATGTTGTAAAAGTATGCGAAGATGCCGTTTTAGTACTCAACAGGTGAGTAAGGTATTTTATTGAACAGATAAATTGCCATATGTAGTTGATTGTAAAGCATTATCTATTATAAAGGCTCATTTCATTATGTGTGCTTGAATTCATTTTCAAAGAAGTAGCGTTTCTATTAATGTGTAAAGCTACAGTAACGTTTTCAGCTTGTCAGCTTGAGATCCTTTCATATAAACTGGTTATATCTCTTTAGTCTAGTAGTGAATGTTTTATGAGCAGCAGGAGTAATGTATTTCTGTCATGACAACTCTTGGAGTGTTTGCAATGGTAATGGATATGACAAAATTGATATGTTTGGTCTTGAAAAGAGCCATCTAGAGTATCATGACAGAACTTTGTATTCACACAGAGCCAAAGCACAACCAAAACAATGTTCTTCCACAAAATGCATGCAAGTGTACTTTTAAGGGATGGTTCACTTTGAAATTAATTTTTGATATGTTTTAGCTTACCTCTATGGCATCCAAGATCTAGGTGTCTTTGTTTCCGCAGTAGTTTCAATTTTGATATTTTTAGGTCAAACCGTTGATGATCAGTCATATAATGGAGGTCTATGGTCACCACCTCAAAGAGCATGCGCAGAGAAGTCCAAATTAAACATGATTTAATGACTCGTAAATGTAAGTACACATTGATGGATTAAGACACAAAAGGAGTGGTTTGTGTAAGAAAACGAACAGATATATCAACAGACAACGTTGAATTTTTTCGCAACCGCACGAGAGATCACTTCCGGCGTTTGCGCAGACCGAAGCGTCCGCACCCTCAGATCAGTTGGACGTGGCTGTGCTTACAAGAGGTAAAAATGATATAAATGCTGTTCGTTTTCTCACACAAACCACTCGTTTCGTGTCTTAGGCCATCAATGTGTACTTACATTTACGAGTCTCTGTGCATGCTCTTTGAGGTGGTGACCATAGACCTCCATTATATGACTGACACACAAGAACGGTTTGACCTAAAAATATCAAAATTGAAACTACTGCGGAAACAAAGACACCTACATCTTGGATGCCCTTGAGGTAAGCTAAAACATACCAAAAATGAATTTCAAAGTGAAATATCCCTTTAAGCAAATAAGGTCCAAAATGCTGTAAAATGTTCCAATCATTTGTCTAAAAAAACCCGAAAACATCATTCAAATGTCAAGGAATGCGTTGGGAAAAACATATTTACAACGTGGTCAGAGAGCGACGTGTCTGGCATCATAAGAACGGCCGACCTCGTTCCACGCTCTTGATTTGGACGCCGCCGGTTGCACAGACCTCAGTGGCTGCGAATGTTTCGAATGAATGTGGCCATTTCTATTTCTCATATTGCACTTAAACATGTTTGCAGTAAAATCATACACAAATGTCTCCGTTTCAGTTTTGATTCAACTTGTCTTGTTGTGTTTTCTGAGATTGTGGATAATTCAGCTGGAAGGGCTTTTGAAGAGGAGTTCAAGGGAATGTTTCAGACAGAAAAAGCCCTTTTGATCTGCCGGCTGTGTGTCTGTGGCATAACAGTTTTATTAATATTGCCAAATCAAAGAATTTGTATTTCAGTCTTTATCTCTCATCAAATCCTAATTCCGGCTTTTAAAATGCAGGACTTTGGGACAGTTGAGTTGCGCGACCCGTTCAGGCAATTTCAGGCCTCAGATAATGAAAGGAATCTGGAAGAAAAGAAAAAAAGGATTAAAAATTGAAAGATGCATATAAAAGTAATACAGATCTTTAGTAATATTTGTTGTGATAATGTTTGCATGAGTTATTGCAGGTGCCGGACTCTGAAAGAAAGCATGTGTCGTCCATTGGACACAGTAATCATGCCGGCAAACGCTGACCCTCCTCTTCATTAAAGAGCTGCTGTATTTGTGCGACGGCCTTTTCATCAGAGCGTAACTGTATGAGCTGACTGTAAACTGGGATAGTGAGTTAGACAAGAGCAGCTGCTTCTCATCATGATACTGCCACGGGAGATTAGCATCCAACCATGACATTCACACACACGCAAACCCAGTCCAGATATTACAGAATCAGACCTCTGCAAATCACACACAACTATATCCAAACATCTGATGTGAGCGTGAAGAATTTTAACCTCCTATTACATGTTCAGGTTCAAAATCTCAGGTCACGAACAAACTGCAAGTATTGGGAGTGACGATCACATTTTGGAGCTATTCTCAGTGTACAGATGATGACACTATCACGCTATGATCGACATAGTGATTACTTTAGCAATGTTTTTTGTGTCTTGCAGCTGTAAACTGGAAATACACATGCAAGTTGACTAATGAAATCTATTTTTTAAACGTCGTTCGAACCACAAACGACGTGCCAAGTGAGCTGAACTGTATGAACGGCGTTCGTGGTTCGACTTGTCGAGACTGTTTTGCTAAGATGGCTCCTGCCTGTATACACGAAGTGAACTGTCTTTATCTTCTTATTAAACGGTCTGTACACTTACAAAGTTCTCAATGCTTCGTTTTGCATGTAGGGAGCCTCATTATGTTACTGTGTGAGTGTGGGGCTATTTTGAGCCTTGTTAGTGGTATAAACTAACGATTTCATATTATTTATTATATGCCCCCATATACTAGCGTATACGCTAAACAGTTTTTAGGGATAAAACTCTTTACATTCGATTATCATGAAAACAAATCTCAGAGAACGGTCGACTAGGTACCGATGTTTTATTAGACCAAAGGTTCATTTTGCGCCGGAGTTCTCCTTTAAGTGATTTATTTAATTTATTGAAATTTATTTAAATATATATTTGCTTGGTGATGAATTTATTGATGTTACATTAGCCTATATATTCAATTACATAGATAAATTATTTAAATAGAATAATATATAAATATGTAAATAATTTTTTAGCTGTATAAAATATTAGAATGAGTTTGACAGAGATGTAAAATATGTTTTTACATTAATAATTAATAATGTATAATTTTATAATATTATATATATATATATATATATTAGGGCTGTGCAAAAATGAATTGCGATTAATTACATCAAAAATAAAAGTCTGTGTTTACATAATATTTGAGTGTGCTGTATATAATTATTTTGTATATGTAAATACACACACATGCAAGTATATATTTAAGAAAATGTGTTATTCATATATAAAATATTTATATATATAATATAGATTATGGATTTATACAAAATACATAATTTATACAAAATAATTATATACAGCACACACAAATATATTATGTAAACACAGACTTTTATTTTGGATGCGATTAATCGCAATTAATTTTTGCACAGCCCTAATATATATATATATATATATATATATATATATATATATGCTGATATATATATATATATATATATATATGCTGAATAATAATTTATATTAATCAAAAATAATTAATGTATATATTATTTGAAGTGTATATGTCATGAACAGTGTAAAATTGCTGGGACTGGTGTCATTTTTTTTTTAAGTATCAAAGTTTTCTTTTTTTTTCTTCATCTTTTAATTAATTGAAAAATAAACTGTGCATACAGGGAAAAGTCGGAGGTATACGATCAGCAAATGATGCAAACTAGAATTTGACACACACCCTCCAGATATTAGAGCATGTGTGCAAAGACCTGTAAATCAAATCATAAACATAAAGCAGGCTGACAGTAATAACGACCTTACTTTGTCCATACTGGCTGTACTGGTAGGGGGCGCTGTGCTCTGTGCTGTAGAAGGAGGCCGGGCCGTAAGACGGAGGACTGGGCAGGTTGGAGCGGACAGGTAGAGTCGGCAGGTTCTCGACGCGCTGAGAGCACGAGCTGTTCACGGATACACACGACTCCAGAGAAAACTCAGCCTGGCTCTGGTGTGTGACTCCAGCTGGCGTTATCAGTCCCATAACCTACAGGGAAGGAGTTCTCAGTGTGAATCACACACTGTCTGGTCTACATAGTATATGAGGATGGGATTAGAGCATTTAAAATTATAGTGCATTTAATATTCAGAAATCATTTCACTCAAAACACAACAAAATGCAATGCATAATTTAAAACACCTCTAAATTATCAATACAGAAAATGATGTCATATTAATGAGATTGTCCTCCAAATGGACAGGTCTTTGGTACAATATGCAAATATATATATATATATATATATATATATATATATATATGTTAGCAGTCAAAGCTGTTTTTGAGAACTGCTGGTATGCAATAAAAAGGGACTTGAGACGCTGTGTGTTTAGCCGTGGCTGTATTGTTTAAAATAACACACACGCACAGACACACACTTGCTTTCCAGATATCTGTGTAGATCTATGTGTCCTGCAATTGATCAGGCAAAAACAATAATTGAATTTGGGGATTTTTTTAATCTGATTCTAGGACTAGAACGGAGCCAAAGGGCAGTGCAGTGTATGTGTGTGTGTGTGTACTCGTATTATTTAACCTAGAAAACACTGTGCTGCATTTCAGGAACTTTGCATGTGTGCTCTGGGGAATAAAAGTTCCTGAAGCATAATTGAATCTACCACCAGAATTATGGCCAAAATAAACACACACTCCAGCCGCTCCACCAAATAAGCACCTTTACGTAGAAACAGAAAGAGAAAAGCATGTCTCCCAGGCTACAGGATCCTATTACATCAGTGGACACAGTAAACGCAGTACAACACACACACACACACACACAGACACGGTCACGCACATGGTCTCGCTTAAACCCTTTCCCAGAGTGACATGAGCCGAATCCAGGATCTGCGGCTCTGGAAGACTTTCTCTGCGAGTTTTGGAAAATTTAGCAACAGAAAAAAAAATTATTTACATGAAATTTCCTGGATAGTATTTAAACTTAAACTTCCAAGATACCACAACATTGCACAGCTATTGGTTGTAAAAAATCTTCTAAGTCTATTGCAGCTTACAACGGCTTACATATACATAGTAACCGGCCCATAAAACTAGCCGCTAATGATGTTTCTATGGCTATATCTATGAGACTTTTTTAGAGCATATTTCCAATCAAATTTAATTAAGTAGCTTTCATTTTTTAAGTTTCATTTATGAAAATACACATTACATGGGTTTGTAATATTTAAAAAGGGTCATCGAATGCCCATTTTCCACAAGTTGGTATGATTCTTTAGGGTGTTCATGTAAAGTCTGTAAAATACTTTGATTAAAATTCCTCAATGGTTGTGTAAAACAACACCCTTTTTACCTCAAAAACAGCTCTGTTCACAGCGACCCGTTTCGGTGCATGTCTCTTTAAATGATAATGAGCAACTGCTCGTCCCACCCCTCTCTTCCATGGGGGTGTCACACAGGACACATACAGTGATGCCTTGGTGGACAGTATACAAGTCGATGAGGGCGGAAATATGCTAATACGGGAAATATGGTAATACAGGAAATGTGTTATGATGGGAAATGTGCCAATACGGGAAATATGCTGATAGATGAAATATGCGAATACAAGAAATATGCTAATACAGGGAATATGGGAAATATGCGAATACAGGAAATATGCGAATACAGGAAACATGCTAATACAGGAAACATGCTAAAACAGGAAATATGCGAATACAGGAAACATGCTAATACAGGAAACATGCTAAAACAGGAAATATGCGAATACAGGAAATATGCTAATACAGGGAATATGCTAATACAGAAAATATGCTAATACAGGGAATATGGGAAATATGCGAATATGGGAAATATGCGAATACAGGAAATATGAGAATACAGGAAATATGCGAATACAGGAAATATGCGAATACAGGAAATATGAGAATACAGGAAATATGCCAATACAGGAAATATGCGAATACAGGAAACATGCTAATGCATATGCGAATATGGGAAATATGTGAATACAGGAAATATGCTAATACAGGAAACATGCTAATGCATATGCGAATATGGGAAATATGTGAATACAGGAAATATGCTAAAACAGGAAATATGCTAATACGGGAAATATGTGAATACAGGAAATATGCTAATACAGGAAATATGTGAATATGGGAAATATGCTAATACTGGAAATATGTGAATACAGGAAATATGCTAATACTGGAAATATGTGAATACAGGAAATATGCTAATATGGGAAATATGCGAATACAGGAAATGTGCTAATATGGGAAATATGCTAATATGGGAAATATGCTAATACAGGAAATATGCGAATATGGGAAATATGCTAATACAGGAAATATGTTAATATGGGAATATGCTAATACAGGAAATATGCGAATATGGGAAATATGCTAATACAGAAATATGCAACTATGGGAAATATGCTAAAACAGGAAATATACTAATACGGGAAATATGCGAATACAGGAAACATGCTAATACAGGAAATATGTGAAATATGCTAATACTGGAAATATGTGAATACAGGAAATATGCAAATACAGGAAATATGCTAATACAGGAAATATGCTAATACAGGAAATATGCGAATATGGGAAATATGCTAATACAGGAAATTTGCTAATATGGGAATATGCTAATACAGGAAATATGCTAATATGGGAAATATGCTAATACAGGAAATATGCGAATACGGGAAATATGCTAATATTGGAAATATACAAATACAGGAAATATGCTAATATTGGAAATATGCGAATACAGGAAATATGCAAATACAGGAAATATGCGAATACCGGTATGCTAATGAAAAAAAATATTTTAAAATTTAATTGATTCCTGTAATCAAAGCTGAATTTTCCTTTGGCGAAAATTCGCCAGTTCGAAAAGTTACGCCAGTCTATAACATGATCATTTGCAGCTAGACATTTCTGATTATTATCAATGTTGAAAACAGTTGTGCTGCTTCATATTTTTGTGGAAACCATGACAGGATTCTTTGATGAATACTAAGTTCAAAAGAACTTATTTAAAATAGAAATCTTTTGTAACATTTTAAATGTCTTTACTGTTACTTTAGATCCATTTAATTCAACTTTACTGAATAAAAGTATTAATTTCTATTTAAATAATTCTATATCCGCGAGACCTGCACAGATTGAGACATCCATCTCAATATTACACTGGGATGCTTTGAATCTTAGCAACATTTTTCACGTATTAGTAATAGTATCACAACTAGATGATGACAGCGAGAGTGTGAGACTGTAATACATTCACACCCGTCAAACCTGTAATTCACAGCGGTCTGTCAGTGTTCTTGACAAACACCCCCCGTGGAGGAACCTTGTACAGATGAGAAACATGTGTGGGTCAGTCGTCCCATCTATCACACTGTGTGTGAGTGTTGCTTTGTCTTCTGTGCTTTGCTTTGCACGGTCCAGTGATAAAGCTAAAGATAACCGAATGAATAATGGCCCGTGGATGACCTGCGATGGAGGAATTTATCTGCGTAATGCGTCGCCTTGAAGTGTGTAATAGTTTGTACAGAAGCCAGAAGAGCCCATTAAACTGACACTCCACTGTGGGTCAACAGGTGGGGGATCGACTACACCTTCACTGGGATGTTTTTGAGGTTTAAGGGCTTAAGCAAAAATATAAATAACATTTATCTCTTTTTTATGCAGTGGTTTAGGGTTTAAGCTGTCAATTACCACAGGAAATAATGTTTCTAGAGCTCATAGTTTTGATTAAATTGTCAGTTAAAACTGTTTTTTGAGTTGTAAAGTGTCTAAATTGTTCTTCTGAGGTGGGACTACTTTTTTGTGTTGATGAACTTCTGATAATACGCTACTGATGTAATTCCTGTGAATGGAGTCGGCTTCATGTGAAAATACTTTACAGATTTTTAATGCACTCCTATGGAGGACTATTAAATTTTAAAACAAATATTTCATTAAAAACGTCAGTAAGTAAATTACATCAATCTCCATTGGTTTATTTATACGGTACAGTATATTTAATTACTTGCACATAAGCATTTATATGGATATGTAACAGTAATTAAATCATGAACTGAGCAAATCGCCGAAAAAGTTGTATATATTAAATATTTATAAGTAGTATTAAATTAAATATTATAAAAGTTATAAAAAATGCAAATATTATATTACAAATTAATATTATATTACAATAATATTAATTTATATTAATAGCAATATATTCTAGATTATTAATTATTATTTATTATATTAGTATAATATTAAATAATAAATATTATAGCATACATCAAATTATATGAATACTACATAATGTATTAGTATATTAATTTAAATAATAAGAATATTATTTAATATTACGGCTTTCACTTTATATATATATATATATATATATATTAAATAATATTCTTATTATTTTCAGTATATATATAGCCACGTCAGAATTTTTTTATATTTTACTTGGCTGCTGGACGTCCATGATGAGTGTGTTACTGTATGCAAAATAAGGGACTTTATTTTCTGTGCTAATCAACATCAGGCCAATGATGCTTTACTTTTTCGATCCACTTTAATGTTCAAGTCATTGGTTAAACCAGTTATGACCCTCCAAAAAAGACTGGGAATCTACTTAATAATACTGACTGGTATGGACAAATTATTTTTAAATAACTAGAAAGTAATTCTGTGACTTTATTACCTGAGAAGACAGTCCATTATTGATGGAAGAGTTAGCGTGACTGTTATGAGGTCCAAAGGTATCTGAATATCCTGCGTAACCATGGCGACTCGGGAGACAGTAGGAAGCCCCGCCCTCCGGCCCCGCCCCTCCTGGACTGTGATGATGCGGGAGCGGCTGAGGTCTGTGTACAGTGCTCGAATCTGAGAACAGATATATCCATATAATGGTTGCAGACTACATCACAATGTATTTTAGCTAAAACTGGAATTTAATTTAAAATGTTTACCTTGAGAAAGGCCAGCGGGTGGGTACGGGCTCTCTGACAGCTGATACGGGGAGAGACTGGACATAGCCGGATGTGAAAACCCACCAGGGATCAGGTGATTGAACGCCATGATCTGATTGGCTCCCGCTTGCTTCCTCCAACGAGCTCGTCTGTTACTAAACCACACCTGAGAAAAGACAAACAGGAAACAGTTCATATGTCTTTTTTTTAATTCTGTCTATTCATTTTGAGGAGTATGGGTGTATTTGTACCTGTACTCGTGCCTCTGAGAGTTTAGCTCTCTGAGCGAGCTCTTCTCTGGTGTAGATGTCAGGGTAATGTGTGCGTTCGAAAGCTCTCTCCAGCTCCTCCAGCTGTTCGGCCGTGAAGGTTGTTCGACTGCGCCGCTGTTTCCTTTTCAGCGGCAGATCGGGCTCAGATTCCACCTCTGAACCGTCATCAGACGGACTCGCTGAAACACATGCAAAGTATGCAAAGAATAGAGATTTTTTTTATTAGATTATTTAGATATTTATTTAAAGGGATCATGACATTAGAAATCTAATTTACCTTGTTATTTTGACATATAAGAGGTCTTTGTAAAAACTATTAAAACATCCTGCAAGTGTAACCGGTCCGGCTCGAACCACTCCGAGGGAGATTCGAACCCGGGTCGCCTGCATGAGAGATCTCTTGAGATCAGGGGAGTGAGGTTTACACGCATAGCTCTTTACAACAGTTACACTCACACACCCCTAAACCAACCTAACTCACCCCATTACCCCTAAATATTTTCTACAATTTTATAATGTGTAATAAAAACAAATTAAACATAAATATTTGAATTGGATTGGGTTTTTTACTATTTTGGAAACAGCAAATGTTTATGGTAACCATACAATCATTTAAAGTCGACCTACAACATACACAAATACAAACAAGCAGAAGCACAAAACTGGCAGAACTACAAACAGGGTTTCTGCAGGTTTATCAAAGTCAAATTTAGGACTTTTTAAGACCATTATGAATGAAATTTAAGACATATATCACAAAAAAATGTAAAAAAATATGTTTTAATTTTTAAGTGCTGAAGCAAAAATATAAATAACATTTATCTCTTTCTTATGCAGTGGTTTAGGGTTTAAGCTGTCAATTACCACAGGAAATAATGTTTCTAGAGCTCATAGTTTTGATTAAATTGTCAGTTAAAACTGTTTTTTGAGTTGTAAAGTGTCTAAATTGTTCTTTTGGGGTGGGACTACTTTTCTGTGTTGATGAACTTCTGATTAGGGTTGGGTATCGTTTGAATTTGAACGATTCTGATTCCGATTCCGAGTCCTTGTTTCGATTCCGGTTCCTAACGATTCTCGATTCCGATTCTTTTAAGAGGCAGGGTCAAAAAAGTTTAGCTAACCTTGCTTACCAACGGTCTTTCTGAAGGAAATAATCCTTTCTGAAGGAAATAGTCCTTCTGTCACAAATACTCCTTTTGTCACAAATTTTGCATTTTGCCGAGATTTCGTTATTTTTTAGAAAAGTGAAGCCACACTTTGGACCGCCGACGTAAGCTACTCACGTTTGACTCGCGCGTTTATGCCAACACTTCCGGTAGACGCTTCTTCGTTGGTGTTGTTCAGCGGTTTCTTCTTCCGCTCAGCGGACTGTGAATATCGAAACTAGGAATCGAAATTTTAACTTTTGAACGATTCCGGGAAAAACGAAAAGTTAGTCCCGTTTCCAATCGATACTCGATTCTCGATACCCAAGCCTACTTCTGATAATACACTACTCATGTAATTCCTGTGAATGGAGTCGGCTTCATGTGAAATTACTTCAAACAGTACGAAAGAGAAAAACAAAGAAGAAAAGAAAGAATGGATGATCATACTATTAAATGGGAAAAAAATCATATAGGAGAAAAACCTATGGAAAAAACCTGATCCAAAGTAAAAGTTGAAATGCTTTTCAAAATCAGCCATTGTACCTATGAGGACTCATCGCAAACTATGGGAAATTCCTACAATTTCACAGGGATTTGGCTTAGGGAACGCTGAACTTTGTGGAAAACTGTTCATCAGCCTGGAATGACTTCACAACAACACATGCCAAAAGGAGAAGCTGGTAACTATATATTAATGGGGCTGGAATTAAAGGAGATTCATATTTATTTAATT